>PVLC010002846.1:62594-107089 GCA_004027655.1 Graphiurus murinus | reverse complement strand
AAGTTGAAACTAATGGAATAAACAACCTTTTCAAAGAAGTAATATCAGAGAATTTTCCAAACATAGAAAGAGAAATTGGCACACAGGTGCAGGAAACATATAGAACCCCCTTCAGACAAGACCAAAGAAGAGGTTCACCACGCCACATAATAATCAAGATGACTAATGTAGAAGCTAAGGAAAGAATCCTAAAGGCAACGAAAGTTAAAGGCCAAGTAACATTTAGAGGCAAACCAATTAGAATCACCCCAGACCTCCCAAACCAAGTCATGAAAGCCAGGAGGGGCTGGAGTAACATATTCCAAACCTTGAAAGAAAATAACTTGCAGCCAAGATTCTCCTACCCAGCAAAACTCTCTCTCAAAATTGATGGGGATATAAAAACCTTCCATGACAAACAAAAACTGAAAGCATTCATGTCTTCCAAACCAGGACTAGAGAAAATACTTAAAGAGATTAACTACAAAGAAGAACTAACAAGTAAACATCAGAACCAGAGAAACAATAATTTCCAGGAAGCAAACAACTAAGCAAAGAACAACAAACACTACTGCAAACAGAAGTCAAAACCCAAAATGTTAGGAATTAAAAATCATCTCTCAATAATCACACTGAATATAAATGGTCTCAACTCCCCAATAAAAAGGCACAAGGTGGCAAAATGGATCAAAACACAGAATCCATCTATATGTTGCCTGCAAGAAACACATCTTACATACAAAGATTCCCACAAACTAAAGGTGAAGGGCTGGAGTAAGGTAATTCATGCCAATGGAACTCGAAGACAAGCAGGAGTAGCAACTATGATATTGGATAAATTAGATTTCAAGCCTAAGCTCATCAAAATAACTGATGGAAAGATAATATCTTTCTCAATGATCCTAGCCAAAAAACCCCCGAAACTCTGTGGTTGCCTTCTACTGGCCTAGAGAAGGTCATGTGCACATCTTTGGAACAATTACTAGAGCTAGAATAGTAGACTATGTTGATTGTTTAATCCTGAGTCATGTGCTCCCCCTCCCCCTCACTGCTGTGACCCCATAAGTCTAACCACACACAACTTAGAGGAAGGAAAATTTACTTGTTCACAGTGTTTTGGAGATTTCTGAGTTCAGTCCACATCAGGCAGGGTTTGCAGAGCTCAGGGCATGGTGGTGAGAGAGAGAGAGAGAGAGGGAGGCTATGCTCTCACATTGTGGAGGCTGGAAGCAAGAAAGCCGACAAACAAAGGAATCAAGACAAAAATCACAATCCGTAAGGCCACACCCCCTGGGACTCACCTTCTTCAGCCCCACGTACCTAGGTTACCAATCAGTATATCTAGTAAACATTTGTATTCCAAAAGGGAGGAATAGGGCCATAGAATTGAATGAGACCACAACTGGGTCCAAATCCAGCAGGGCAAGCTCCATTTCTGGCATCTGGAGCACATGGTGGTGAGATGTGATCTCCAAGGAGCCTTAGCAGCCCTGATCCTGTGGCCTGGTTGATTACAATTGGTGGCATAGTCTCTCTTCCAGCCCAGTTGCATGGCGCTCACAGCTTGCAACCTTCCCTTTCAGTCATTCCATGTTTCTGACATTTCTGAATTGTAGGTGTGTTTTTTTGCAACCTTGGCTTCCCCTTCATAGATTCACAAATTGCACCATTTGGGCCTGTTTGCAGGGGTTCCAATCCTGCCATATGTTGCCTGGATTCCCAGGCCTTCCTTTGAAAGCTGGTGGGTGGGGGGAGACTCCATGAACTCTTTTTTTTTTTTTTTTTTTTTTTCAGCAAAACCCAAATCAACAACCAGCAGAAAAGCCCTTTTCAATCACACCTGCCTCTGGAACTGGCCACTGCTGATCCTGTCTCAGTCATGGTCACTGTGAGGTCTGTCTTGATCGTGGCAGCCACTAGGCCCTTTTAAGTCATAGCCACCACCGTTCAACCCTTGCTTTCATGGTTCTATGTTTGGGCTTGAACTGCCCTGACCACATTCCTTTCTTTGTTCCTGTGCAAAATATTCAGCCTCCCTTCAGCCATCTTACTTTCTTTCACAACACCATCTCTCTGGGCCCCAGCTTTATATATGCCTTTCTGGCAAAACTGCACATCTGTAAAGTCTCTCTGCTTTGCTTTCTGCTTTCAAAATTCACTGGAAAATTGGTTGAATGCAGACATCATTATCCTTAATGCATTTTGGATACTTTGCTGTTTGGAGAGTTCCTCCATCAGCTTAATCAGTCCATTATCTTTAAATTCAGCCTCATGCAGTTTCTGGACATGGGCAAGATGCCAATAAGTTCTTGGCCAGAATGCAACACATGTGGCCTCTATTCTTTATGGAGTTCTCTTTGTCCTCTGAAATCTACTGAGCACAGTCTCTACCATCTGTCTTCCTATCAGCATTCTAGCTCATCCAACTTCCTCTCACAAACCAATTCCAAAGATTCACAAAACACATGGTCAGTCTTAGATACAGCAGTGACCCCACTTCTCTGGTACTAATTTCTGTCTCAGACAGCATTGTCACTGCTGTGACTAATAAGCCTGACCACACACAACTTAGAGGAAGTAAGATTCATTTTCTCACAGCTTTATGGGGATTTTGAAGTTCAGTCCATATCAGGCCAGGTCTGTGGAGCGCTGGGCATGGTGGCAGGAAGCAGAAAGAGAAAAAGAGCAGGATTTGGCTCTCACAGTGTGGAGGCCAGAAGCAAGAGAGCCAACAAGCAAGGGGATTCAAACACAAAATCACACCCCCTAACGTCATACCCCAGGGCCCCATCTTCTTGAGCCACACTCCACCTGCCTAGGTTACCACCCTGTAAATCCATCACAATGGGTTTTTCCACTGATGAGATCACAACTCTCATGACTTAATTACATCAACTCTGAAAACTAATACATGAGCTCTTCAGGGAACATTGTATATATCTAGCTATAACAGGACTGATGTGCTCCTGCTTACACCACAGGAACCATGAATAAGGAAGAAGGTATTTCTCCAAAAGAAAATTAAAGTGTTATTTTAAAATTTATCATTATTATTATTATTATTACTACTATTGCCCTGGGGATTGAACCTAGGAGATCTCTACTACTAAGCTGCATTCTCAGTTCTTTTTCATTTTTTATTTTGAGAATGAGTCTTGCTAAGTTGCCTAGGCTGGCCACGAACTTGCAGTCCTCTTGACTCAACCTAAGGTGTTATTATTAAGAGAATGAGGAACAGAGCCAGGCGAGGTGGTATTTTGAATCATATGGATCCATTGTTTTATAGGACAGTGCTACCATTGTTTATAAAATTAAGGGTTCTTTCTATAATATTTGGAAGAATTAAAAAAACATAGTTAATTTTTAAGTATAGAAGTAACTTGCTCTACTAAAAAGGCTAGACTGGTCTCTCAACCATGTACCAGCTGCCTCCTCATAAAGTACAAAGTTGGATTTCTTTGACAGGGATCCTCATTCTGAGGTGATGGTTTTCTAAGATAGCTTTCTGTTTTCAGCCATACAAGATAATTTTATATACATACATATACATAAACATACACACACACACACACACACACACACACACACACAAATGGCCATCTAAAGAGAACACTAATCTTCACATAGGGAAAAACAATTAACCTTTGTTTTTTTTTTTTGCGGTACTGGGGGTTGAACTCAGGGGCATTCTACCTCCGAGCGACACCCCCAGCCCTAATAATTAACTTATTTATAGGAATATGTTAATGTTACCATCTTCAGCATTTAGACATGGCCTACTAATAATGATTCCTCTATTTTTCTGAAGAATCTCTTTGTTCATCTGTACAGGTAAATGCATATATATATATATATATATATATATATATATATATATATATGTGTGTGTGTGTGTATGTATATATGCTCATACATATACTTTTTTCCAGCTCCAGCCTCTTGCTATGGATTCTGTGGATATTTGTTACTATCTTTGTTTTGCAAAAAAATGTTCTCTGTTGGCTGATGCTTACATTCCCGTGCTGTTCAAGGCAGTATCACCAATGTTCATTAAAACCCAGGATTTAGGTTATACTTATTATTTTCACCACTTGTGTTGTCACTAGAGTGAGCTATGAGGTGAGATGGAATGGTTCTGAAGACTCCAAGTCCTATATCTTGACAAATTAGAGAATGCATTTGGTATTTTACATATTTTATAGAATATAACTTTGTACATTTTTTTTTTTTTTTTGCGGTACTGGGGATTAAACTCAGGGGCATTCTACCTCCAAGCTATATCCCCAGCCCTATTTTTTATTCTTTATTTGAAACAGGGTCTCACTAAGTTGCAGAGTGCCTCACTAGGTAGCTGAGGCTGGCCTCGAACCCGGATCCTCCGGTCTCAGCCTCCCAAATGCTGTGATTACAAGGGTGTGCCACCACACCCTGCTTGTACATTATAAAATAGAGGGCATCCCCACTTTCTGTCATCTGGCATGAGCAGTTAGTTTCATTGAATAGATCCTTTTCCTTAGTTATTAATTTAATCTCTAATCTCGTCATTTACTCATGTTTGGTCACTGCCTTCCTCTTCTTTACATGACCAAGGATAGGCAAAATGTCTTGAGCAGAATGTACCCTGGTGCTGGGCATGATGGTGCACACCTGTAATCCCAGCCACTCACAAGGTTGAGGCAGGAAGATTGCAAGTTCGATGCTAGCCAGGCAACTTGGTAAGACTGTCTCAAAATAAAAAATGAAAAGCCTCTGAATATAGCTCATTTGTAGCATGCCCTTGGGTTCAAATCCCAACACTAAAAATTAAAATAAATTAAAAAATAAACTTTGGGATTAAAGTATAATTTATACTCACAAAAGCACACAAATTTAAAGTATATAAAGATGATTTTATGAATTTCTACAAGGGCGTACACTTTCCTGACCACCCCACAGCACCTCAAGCTCCTCTTGCACCCCTCCCAATCACTACTATCTCTTCCTCAAAGGTAAACAAGATCCTGTATACCAACAGTGTACATCAGTTAACTTGGAACTTTATATAAATTTTATTCCTTGCATCTGGCTTTTTTCACTCAATATTATACTTATGAGAATTATCTACGTTGCGTATACTTACATATTAATTGCTGTATAGTTTTGCATTATAACCACGACTTATTTTTTCATTGTTTCCAGGTTTTAGTTTTGACAAACAACACTCCTAGGAACAGTTTGTTATCATTTTATCATATATATGCTATATAATGGGCTTGGTGGCACACACTTGTAATCCTAGTACTTGGGAGGCTGAGATGTGGTATCACAGGTTTGAGGCCAGCCTCAGCAAATTACCAATGCACTCAGCAACTTAGTGAGACTCTGTTTGAAAATAAAAAATAAAAGCTGCCTAGTGGTACACACCTGTAATCCCAGTACTTGGGAGGCTGAGCTAGGAGGATCACAGGTTTGAGGCCAGCCTCAATAACTTAATGAGACCCTGTTTCAAAATAAAGAATAAGATAGGGCTGGGGGTGTAGTAGCTCTGAGGTAGAATGTCCCTGGTTTCCATCCCCAGTGGGACACACATAAAAAAATAAAATAAAATAAAATAAAAAATGAAGAGGATGTAGTTGAAACAAAGCAGTCATTGAAGACTGCTGTATATCCTTAACAATTCCTAACCCTTTGACTACCCATTCCTCATATCCTTCCTGAATTCCTCTTTCTCTCACTTCTCAAGGGTGTCTATACTCTGAGGATAAGCCTTAACTTTTCTCTACACGAGCTGCTTTAGGGACTGATTTGCTGTGAACCCTTCTCTTGTTGCTTCCTCGTAGATGACTTGAGTCAGCAACCCTCCACCATCCCCACCCGCACACTCTTTAACTAGTCAGACCTTCAGCTCTACGTGTCGTTCCAGTCATTCTTTCTTTGATACTCCTCTAGCCCTAACTCTGTGGCTTTATATCTAGTTTCATTCTGTGTCAGTCAGTTTTTCATCCTTGTGACAAGAACAGCTCAGAGGAGGAAACGCTTATTGTCTTCTGGTTTCAGGGGATTGAACTGGGCTGCACGCCCTGGGTCTGAGTGAGGCAGAGCATCCGGTGGAAGGGTGTGGCTGAGGAAAGCTGCTCAGCTCCTGGCAGCTGGAAGCAGGGAGGGCGGGAGGGCTGGGGACCAGAGGAAGCCTTCCAGGGCACGTAGCCCCCATTGACCTACTTCTCCAACTCAGCCCTGCCTCCCAGTAGTTCGTTCAGCTCTCCATGGATCCATCCGCTGAGGAGGTGGGACACCTCGGGACTCAATCGCTGTCTAAGGCCCACCTCTGAGCCTCGCTGCATTCAGATCGTCCCTTCAACACAAACCCAAACAACTGTGAAAGGCAATTGTTTTGTGTGTGTGTGTGTGTGGGGGGGGTACTGGGGATGGAACCTAGGGGCATTCTACTTCTGAGCTACAGCCCCAGTCCTATTTTTTAATTCTTTATTTTGAAATAGGATCTCACTAAGTTGCAGAGGGCCTCACTAAGTAGCTGAGGCTAGCCATGAACCTGTGATCCTCCTATTTCAGCCTCCTAGTATTGGGATTACAAGTGTGTGCCATCACGCCCAGCTGCTGGCAGATATTTTTTATGCCACGACGGGTCATTCAGAATGAGCACATTTGCCTTATTCTAGGATCCCACAAAATAATACCAGGCACCATTCCCAAAGAGGACTAATCATGGCCACAGTCATGAGGCCCCTGGATAATCCTATAAACCTGAGTCCAGGATCTCCTCCGGACATCTCTGTCAGGAAAAATGAAGTGTTTGTGATTCTTTACTCTCATACCACAATCAACACTGACGTCAGATGTGCGGAGTGCTCCCTACACACGTTGAGCAAGTGATTGGTTCTGGTTCAGACACCAGCAGGGTGTTCTAGAACCCAGTCATTTCCAAGTCCATCTACCTGGAGATAGTAGTATAACCCATGGCTGAGGGCTTAGTCCCCAGGACTGCCCTTCCTATGTCAGATGCTAATTGGAAGCCCAAAGCCCTATCTTGTTTTATCTGTGCTTCCGGCCACCAGCTATAAATTGAGATTCCCCCAAGCCCCTTCCTCAGGTTAATTATTTTGCTTGAGTGGCTCAGGAAATACTCATGTTTACTGGTCTATTTCAAAGGATATTATTATTATTAAATACTGGGGATTGAACACAGCCCCCCTTTTTTAAAATTTTGAAGCTGGATGTGGTGGTGCAAATCTATAATTCCAGTACTTGGGAGGCTAAGACAAGAGGATCAAAGGTTGGCAGCCAGCCTCAGCAACTTGGTGAGGCCCTCTGTAAGTTAATGAAGTTAATGAGACCCTATTTCAAAATAAAATTTAAAAATAGGGCTGGGGGCATAACTTAAAGGAAGAATGCCCCTGGAAGAATCCCCAGTACCACTAAAAAGAGAGAGAGAGATAGAGAGATAGAGAGAGAGAGAGAGAGAGAGAGAGAGAGAGAGAGAGAGAGAGAGAAAGAGAAAGAAGAAAAAGAAAATTGAAACAAGATCTCACTAAATTGCTGAGGCTGGCCTCAAACCTGTGATCTTCCTGTCTCAGCCTCCCAAATACTGGGATTACAGGTATGCACCACCATGTCTGGCTTTATTTTTTGTTTGTAAACATGTTTTTTAAACTCCCCTCTATTTGCGGTGCTGGGGATTAAACCCAGGGTCTTGCACACGCTAGGCAAGTCCTCTACTGTAGAGCTACATTCCCAGCCTAAAGGACATTATTACAAAGGATACAGATGAAGAATTGCATAGGGCAAAGTATGTGGAGCTTCTGTGCCTAACCTGAGTACACTACCCTCCAAGACCCTCCACCTTTTCAGCTGTCTGGATGCTCTTTGAACCCTGTCCTTTGGGTTTTTATAAAGACTTCATTGCATACACATGATTGAAGAACGGAAAAGCTGTCAAAATTGACTGCACAAAAAGGGTGTTACCTAATGCTAATATCCTGGATGGGGAAACTCAGCAAAGTCTGTCCACTTCTGCATTCTTGGCCTCTCTACATAGCATGCCTCCCTCCAGGGTAGGATGCAGGAACTCACCCTCTGGAATCAGAAGGGTCTTATATATTGACCCATTGTCAGACAAGGGTTGGTCAAAGAATTTCATCATGGCCAGCCACAAGACAGAAAAGCAGAGGAAGATTAGAATTTCTATGACCTGCTTTGGGGAAGAGAAATTCTAGTTTCTATAACCTGCCATGGGGAGGGAGTTATGAGGGTACTGTCACCACAGCTGGTCCCCAGCACCATTTAGAACTAGGAAAAAAAGTATGAAAGGTCCTGAGCATGGGAGGTGGAGAGGAAAGGCCCAAGGCTCGGGGCCCAGGGAAGAAGTCTACTTGCTGTAGTCTAAGGGCAGTACTGGTCTTCCTGTTGCCCACAGGGTCAAGTACCTCCTTCTTTGGCATTTTAATTCCTCCCCAATCTGGCATGACTCTTGATCAGGTATGGAGGAAGGACCTTGATTCAGTGGTGTGCTGGAGCCCGCTCTCATTGACTCCCAAGAGCCAACTGTGGGCGTTTCTTCCCAAATCCATGTTTGGTGATCTAACATTGGTAGCTTGACTTCACCACCGTGGCGTACTGGCAAACGCTACAAATCACACTTTGTTTTTCAGAGCCAGTTAAACATAGAGTCATGCATCATCTCAAAGACTACCGTTACAGGGATGTCTTCTTACTAGAGTGAAAGATATGTTTATACCAGGGCTGTGGAACAAAGATGTCTTCAAAATGTGTCCTGGACAGAACTGAGGAATATGAAGGAGATTTACAGGAAAGGGGAATTCTAGAATGGTAGTTGTATATAGTTAATTAAGGCCTTTGATATCTGATAGGAAAAATTTGGAACTATTTTTATGAATCTAAGTGATTTTAATACCGACACCTGATAAAGACACACACACAAAACAAATTGGAATATAATCACTTATTAATCTGGTGAGAATTATATAAAATACTAATAAATATAATTTAGTAGTTAATTAGTGTGTATCATTAAAAAAGAATACCTGATTAGGATTTGTTGTAGGAATTCAAGGATAGTTCAATATCAAGAAAGCTATCAATGTAACTAATTATTTTAAGAACCATTAAAAAATCATATTGCCAAGCCGGGTATGGTGGTGTACACTTGTAATCCCAGTACTTAGGAGGCTGAAACAGGAGGATTGCAGGTTCAAAGCTAGCCTTGGCAACTTAGCAAGGCCCTACTCAATTTGGTGAGACTGTTTCCAAATAAGAAATAAAATCAGACTGGGGATGTAGCTCAGAGGTAGAATACCCCTGGGTTCAATCTTCAGTGCCACTAAAAAAAAAAAAATCCTAATGTCATACATGGTGATGTATGCCAGTATCTGGGAGGTTGAGACAGGAGGATCAAAAGTTCAATGCCAGCCTCAGCTACTTAGTGAGACCCTGTTTCGAAATGAAAAATTAAAAAAGGGTGTACCTCAGAGGTAAAGCATCCCTGGGTCCAATCTCCAGTGCCACACACACAGACAAAATCATATCAATAGATTTTGAAGAGACAATTGATAAATTTTAGTAACCATTCCTAATAAAACTCTGAAGTAAGGAAAATAATTGATACATTTTATTACACTAAAATTAACTTCACTTCATCAAAATACCATATGCAAAGTGAAAATATAATCTGTATTCTGTGAAAATTAAAATTGAAAAATATATTTGTAGGGTTTTTTTTTTTTTTTTTTTTTGCATTATTGGAGATTGAACTCAGAGGTACTCTAACCCTGTGCTCCACCCCCAGCCCTTTTTCAGTTTGTTATTTTGAGATATGGTCTTGCTAAATTGCCCAGGCTGGGCTTGAATTTGTAATTCTCCTGCCTCAGGTTTACAAATTCCTGGTATTATGGGCCTGCACTACTACACCCCGCAAATTGGAAAACTATTTGAACAGATAAGCAACTAAATGAAAAGACATTGTCTTACTGATAATAAGTTAAATGCATATTAATGTGAAATGTCATTACACATCCATCAGATTAACTAAATTTCTGAAGCGTGATGATGCTGACTGTTGGTGCGAATGGGGAACAACTGGATGGCTCTAGTATATTGGTGGAAATACAATTACTTTGGAGAGCAACTTTGCAACGTCATGTAAACCTGAAAATTTGCACACTGTACTGGGTGCAAACCAGTTCCTCAGATTCTTATGACCTCCTTCCTAAAGGTGCTGTTCACCTCCTAGTTTTCACTGACATTGCTGACTTTGCCGGTGACCTTACCAAGCTCCCTGAGCTGGCTGGAGTCTGAGTTGAAAGCCTAGACTCTCATGGCTCTCCTACTGTTTAGGCAAGCCCTCTTCACCTGTAGACTTGGAAATGATGCTACTCACAGACTATGAGATTTGGCTTCCTGAGTGGCTGCCAGGAAGCCAGATGATGCAACCCTGAAATGCAGGGGTAGGAAAGGAATTCAGCTTCTTGTGCGGCTAACCTTTATCTATGTGAAGAGAGAGAGAGGGGGAGAGAATGAGAGATGGGCAGATACGTGCTGTCTCCCTCTTTTATTCTGCAGACTGTGCTGTGGTGTGCTTTCTTCTTTAAAGATTTGTGTAGAATAGTCACATAATGTGTGAACCTATCTCCCGAGTGACCCTATCTTCTGTGGCTTTTAGCGATGCTGTGACCATCGTGGTAATTATCGCTTGTACCTCTTCTTGCCTGACTTAGTTCACCTTTTCCTTATGCTGGCTGCCGTGGGCTTGGGCCTCCGAAAGAGAGCATCCGCACAGTAATCCTTGATTCAGGCTTTGTTTTCTAGAGCACACAGGCTAAGATACCTAAAATTTCATTCCTCTCCCCAAACCACAGAGAAACTCTTACACACATGGATAAGGAGACGTCTGTAAGAATGTTCATTATAGTCTTGTTCATAATAGTAAAAGTGTGTAAGCAATTAGATTTTACTGTAATGGTGTTTACAGAGGCAATATGCCCCGCTGAAAAAGAAGGACCCGGAGCTACGTGCATACAATGGATAAAACTCAAAAATGGATAAAACTCAAAAACAGAGAGTGAGGTTAAAGTGGAAGTAGCTGAAAATTCATATTGCATGTAACCATTTATATAAAGTTTATAAACATTATGTAAAGTCGTAAATATGTATGTTGGTAGTAGAAATAGAAAATAGTTTTGGGAAGGACAAGCTCATATTTCAAGATACTAGTTGCCTTTATAACCCGCGTGGTGATGCACGCTTGTAATCCTAGTACTTGGGAGGCTGAGACAGGAGGATTCCAGCTTCTCAGCCAGACGGCTGAGAAGATCTTCCGTGACTTACTGAGACCCTGTTTCAAAATAAATAATAAAAACTAGGGCTGGGGTTATAGCCCTGAGGTGGAAGGCCCCTGGATTCAATCCCCAGTACCGCAAAAAACAAAGCAAAGCAAAACAAAACAAAACAAAATACATACTAGTTGCCTTTAGAGAAACAGAAAAGTAAAGGAGATCTAAGAAGACTCTGTTAGAAACCTCAATTATACCAGTAATGCTTTATTTGTTAAGTTCAGTACTGCAGATTGAACCCAGGGACATTCTACCTCCGAACTACACCCCAGACTTGTTTTATTTTTATTTTGAAACAGGGTTTCACTAGGTTGATGAGAGTCTCACTACTTGCTGAGGCTGTCCTTGAACCTGTGCTCCTCCTGTTTCAGCCTCCCAAGTATTGGGATTATAAGCTGTGTGCCACCATACCTGGCTGAAAGTGATTTTTTTTTTTTTAATATGCAGACCTGACCATATTTGTTTTTTTTTTCACATTCAAATAAAATATGCCCCCTTCTTGTCCCCCCATTTTGTCTCCTCTCTCTCTTTGTGGCTTCTCCTCTTGCCTCTTTCCTATCTCTCTCTGGAACCTTGTCCTTCTCAGATGCAGTTTGCAGATTAAGCAGGTCTCACAGTGACACTGTCTTGGGTCAGATAACTTACTTGTCCTGGGTGGACTGTCTGGCCGTGTAGAGTGTTTAGCTGCTTCTCTGACTCTCCCCTACCCTAGTTGCCACAACCCAAACCATTTCCAGACATTGTATGTGAAGTCTCCTCTGGGGTCAAAACTGCCTCCGGTTAACCACGGGGATCGAGTAGGCTGGTTCATGTCTGCCTGTCCTGTCTACCCACTCTCCTTGCTTCACAGAGTGACCTGCTCCCTGTGGTTATCCGGCCAGACACCTGCTCGTCACTCCGTCTCTGCTCAGTCCTTCTGTGACCCCTAAGTGGAGTTAGGCGAGCCAGCCTTCCCAGTTATACAGCATCTTGCCTTCTTAGCACAGGGTTCAATCCTATTCTAATGCATAGGATTTGCTGTCCAACAAAAAATTTTGAAGCTTTTTAATTCATGCAAATTTTATAGACACCATATAATATTATGCACATGTATGTCTCTTTTATAGAAATTATCAAACAAATACTAATCTTCATAGAGCCATACTATTATATGACAATAATTTAGTATTTCTGCATTTCATTTACTTTTTTTTTTTTTTTTGCGGTACTGGGGATTGAATTCAGAGGCATTCTACCTCCGAGCTATACCCCAGCCCTATTTTTTATTCTTTATTTTGTTTTTTTATTTTTATTTTTATTTTTTTTGCGGTACTGGGGATTGAATTCAGAGGCATTCTACCTCCGAGCTATACCCCCAGCCCTATTTTTTATTCTTTATTCTTTATTTTGAAACAGGGTCTCCCTAAGTTGCGGAGTGCCTCACTAGGTAGCTGAGGCTGGCCGAGAACCCGGATCCTCCAATCTCAGTCTGGGATTACATGCATGCGCCACCATGCCCAGCTCATTTCATTTACTTATTTTGGACCAACCATGCTTTATTTATTTGTTTGTTTATTTATTTATTTATTTATTTTTGCAATACTGAGGATTGAACCCAGGGGCATTCTACCTCCGAGTTATACTCCCAGCCCTATTTTTTATTCTTTATTTTGAAATTTTGAAACAGGGTCTTACTAAGTTACAGAGGGCCTCAATAAGTACCTGAGGCTGGCAGCAAACCTGTGATCCTCCTGTCTCAGCCTCCCAAGTACTGGGATTACAAGTGTGCGCCACCACGCCCAGCTACCAACCATGCTTTGAAAAGTTGTTTTCATTTAGGAAATTTATTATCAATCAGTGATAATTGTGAAAAATATTTTGAACGAGCCGGGCGTGGTGGCGCACGCTTGTAATCCCAGCATTCGGGAGGCTGAGACCGGAGGATCCAGGTTCGCGGCCAGCCTCAGCTACCTAGTGAGGCACTCCGCAACTCAGTGAGACTCTGTTTCAAAATAAAGAATTAAAAAAAAAAGGGGCTGGGGGTGTAGCTCGGAGGTAGAATGCCCCTGAGTTCAATCCCCAGTACCGCAAAAAAAAAAAAAAAAAAAAAAAAAAATTTTGAACGTTTGGTTTCTAAATAGGGATATACCTTAGCAATGCTGCCCTCTCCTGGATGCTGTGAAGCACTGTACCAAGCACAAAAGCTTGAAATTCATAGTGGTTTCAAAGGTAACGTGATATATGGCTCTGAAAAGCTTCATTTTTTTCTACTATTGTTAGTTAGTTTTTTTTTTTTTCCTTGCGCAGGGACCATGCTAATCTTCTCTGTATAGTTCCAATTTTAGTATATGTGCTGCCGAAGCAAGCACTATTGTTTGTTTGTTTAGATTTAAAAATTCCCCCTATAGAATAGGGGAAATTGTCTATCTATAACCACCTACTGCTAGAGACAGAATAGCATATTACCCTAAGAGTGTAAAATGGGTGGGTTAAATATTTCCATTTTACCCCTCTGGACTGATACCCATCTTTCCATACTCTATTTTATACCATAGGAAGCAGACGCAGCAGAAGCAGAAGCTCACCTATATGGAATGCACGTAAAAGCTTCCTTGACCTTTTTATATTTTTATTTTTTTTTAATTTTTTGGTACTGGGAATTGAACCCAGAGGCATTCTACCTATACTCCCAGCCCTTTTTTAAAAAAATTAAAATTTTGAAACAAGGTCTCACTAAGTTGCTGAGGCTGGCCTTGAACCTGCGATCCTCCTGTTTTAGCCTCCCATGTATTGGGATTACAGGTGTGTACCACCATGCCCAGCTTGACTTTCAGCCTCCGATTGGATCAAGGCAATGGGAAGTACTCAAAGGAAATGAAAGGAAGAGAGAGAAGAGAGTAGAGTTGGAGTATTTCCTCTTCTAGCTCCCTTCCTATGAAGTGACAGGACTCTATTCCTCAATTAAAAGCTGTATATCCCAGCCAACGTTACCAAAATAGCTCACTCTCTCAGGAAAAGTAGTAATCACTTCTTCCCTGTATCCTTGAGGACTAAGGGTTGTATAACACCTAAGTGTTATGAAACCTAGAGCACTTCACTGTCCCCTGGGGATATCCTACATTCTACCCATACCTTTGCAAGGGATCCTTTTATTAAATATTCCTTGGCTGGGCGTAGTGGTGCACACTTGTAATCCCAGTACTTGGGAAGCTAAGACAGGAAGATCACAGGTTCAAAGCTAACCTAAGCAATTTAGTTGAGGCTGTCAGGAACTTAGTGAGACTCTGTTTCCAAATAATAAAATAAAAAGGGCTGGGAGTGTAACATGGAGGTAGAAGACCCCTGAGTTTAATCCTCAGTATTACACACACTAAATAAATAAATAAATATTCCTTAAATAATCTAGCTTGAGTATATTTCATGTTGGGAATGACAGTACTAGTTATCCATGTAGATTATCTCATAGAACTTAATTTGGATCTGTAGTGTACCCCAAAGTCCCATGTGTTGAAGGTTGGTCTGCAGGTGTTGATGTTGGGAGGTGGTGGAACCTTTAAGGGGCGGGGCCTAGTAGAAAGAAGTTAGATCACTGGGTTGTGCCCTTGAAGGGAATTCTGGGGCCCTGGCCCCTTCCTCTCGCTCTATGTTTCTTGGCTGCCATTAGCTGAGGAGCTCTGCTCTACCATTTGCTCCCGATGTGATATTCTGCCCTACCCAGCCCAAAGGAACAGAACCAAGTGACTATGGATTGAAACTCTGACGTCATGATCTAAACTAAAACTTTAATTGATTTTTTCCCCTATTTTGTCACAGGGACAGAAAGCTGACTAGCAAACGTAGGCTCATTTTTAATAAATTAAAATGTGACTAGTGCTTACAAAAGGAGTTGGAAAGAAAACAGGTGATGGAGGACAGGGTGACAAATAACTGCTATTCCTTTAGTGATTAGAAGTCCTGCTAATGGAATACATACATCATGTGTGTGTGTATATATTTTCTTTTTCTTTTTTTAATTTTTATGGTACTGTGGATTGAACCCAGGGGCATTCCACCTCTGAGCTACACCCCCAGCCCTATTTTTTATTCTTCATTTTGAAACATGATCTCACTAGAAACATGGTCTCACTAAGTTGTGGAGGGCCTCACTAAGTAGCTGAGGCTGGCCGTGATCCTGTGATCCTCCTGTCTCAGCTTCCCAAGTACTGGGAGTACAAGTATGCCCTGCCATGCCTGGCTGGAATACTTATATTAAAATTTTTTTATTTTTTTCTGAAAATATTGTGTTTTGATACATGTGTACATTATATAATATTTAATCAGGTTAAACATATTTACCTCTTGAAACATTTATCATTTCTTTGTGGTAAGAACATTCAAAATCCTTTCTTCTAACTTTTTGAAATATGCAGTGTATTATTGTCCACAGTCACACCAGAATTTCTTATTCCTAGCTCATTGTAGCTTAGTATTGTTGATCAACTTTCTACCATCCTTCTCTCTCCCCTGCTCTCCCTCTGGTAACTATGATTATACTTTCCATTTCTAGGAGAGGAACATTTTTGGATTCCACATCTGAGTGAGATCATGTGGTACTTGTCTTCCTGTGCCTGACTTACTTCACTTTATATAATGATCACAAGTGATAAAACTGCATTCTTTTTTATGACCAAATAGTCTTCCATGGCATCAGTTGATAGGTCGTTTCCATATCTTGGCTATTGTGATTAGTGATATAATAAACATGTGAGTTAAGATATCTTTTTGACAGACTGATTTAATTTTTCTTGGAGAGATATATATATATACCTAGTAGTGAGATTGCTGTATGATATGGTAGTTCTGTTTTTAATTTTTTTGAGGAACTTCCATACTGCTTCCCATAATGGCTATACTAACTTAGATTCCCACCAACAGTATGCAATGGTTTCTTTTCCCTGATATACTCATCAGCACTTTATTCTTATCTTTATTCTTTTTATTAATAGCCATTTTTAGGGGGTGAGGAGATATTTTCACAGGAGAAGAGATGATTCTGTGAAGGGTCCAGAGGCGTTCCCAGTTGTGGAGAGAGGGGAATGAATCTAACTCAGGGATCAGTGGGGTCCTTGACTTACATGATAGGCAAGAATTTCAACACTTACATGATAGGCAAGAATTTCAGCACATGAAAGAATATTCAGAGACATAGACAGTGGTTTGTTTAGGACAGCAAGAAAAGCAGATTCAAGGGAGAATGTGGCCCATATCCTGAGTGGGAGATACATTTTGGGGGCCATAGCTCTTCTTTTAAAAGAAACTTGGTGAGGGCTGGGTATGGGAAAATACATGAGAATGATATCTGTCTGGTGGTCACAAGCTGGTTATCTACCCAGTAGCGGTCTCCATCACCTACCAATAGATAAGCTGGCAAATTCTCTAGGTTATAGGTCTCTCAAGATATTTTATCTGTCTTGCTAATAGTGCACAGGATAATTACAGCTTTTTTGGGTTAACTTTAAGATTTAAACATTTCCCAAGAATTTGGAAGACAGGCCTGGGAAAGAGAACTGATTTGGGGAGTAAAGGTAGGAGGAAGTTTAGTACCAGGCTTTTATATTAAAGTTATATTTTCTATCGTACCTCAATATCTCATTGTGGTTTTAGTTTGGGTTTCTGTGATGATTAGTGATGTTGAACATTTTTTTCATATACCAGTAGGCCACTTGTATGTCTTCTTTTGAGAAATGTCTCTCATGTTTATTACTCATGAATATCTTTGTAGAAAGAATTCATACATATAATAAAGGAAAACTTTCCTAGTAATGAAGAAGATGGTCTTAGTCAGCATTCTCATAGCTATAACATTAAAGCCTGACTCATAACTTGGAGGAAGGTAGATGTATTTGCTCATGTTTTCCTTAGGTATTTTGGGGTTCAGTCCAAGTATCTCAGGGGATGGCAGGGGCAGGAATTGAAGAAAGGGAGAGTCCAAAGTTTCGCTCTTGCATCATGGAGGCTGGAAGAAGAGAGAGAGAACCCTATATAATCCCCCAAACCACAGCCCCACTGACCCGCTTTCTCCCACTGCCCTGGATTACAGTTCTCATCACTTAACTATATGAATCCTCAATATTAATAAGTGAACTCTGCAGGGGACATTCTATGTCTAACTATTGTGAGACTATAATTAGATCTTTTCTATCAATGGAATAACTTGACTTAGGCTCCATTTTGTAAAACTGCCACGGTGTAACATTGTACATGCTTGTATTTTTGTAAAGATAGAATTTATTGGAAATTATGAGTGCTAACTCCTCCCCCAGCACCCACTCCAGCCAATAGCATAAAGATTGTGAAGCTATGCTCCCACCAATAGGAGCACAGCACAGAAGCCCTGTGCTGAAAATAAAATACCCAGCAGTTTTCTGCCACGTTGTTCTTGCCTACCTTTACTGATGGCAGGATCTCTTTTTGCAAAAAGTAAAATTTTTTCACCTTGCTGAGCCACTTTTGAATGTGTCTTTTCTTAAGATACAATGGAAATTTATTTCTAACACTATAACAAAAACTTTTAATTAGCAGATCAAAAATTCATACTATATAGGAGAAATTGGTGTACAATGATCAACAATAAGGTGAGATTTAAAAAATAATTCTTTAAACAAATAATTTTTCTAAAAAGAAAGTCTTGGAACTGAGTGTTGTGATGCATGCAAGACAGATAAAATATCTTGAGAGACCTATAACCTAGAGAATTTTCCAGTTTATCTATTGGTAGGTGATGGAGACCGGGTAGTGCACCACTCTGGGAGGCTGAGACAGGAGGATTGAATGTTCTCAGCAACTTAGTGAGACCCTCTTTCAAAATAAAAAATGAAAAGGGCTAGGGATGTATCTTGAGGGTAGAATGCCCCTGGGTTCAATCCTCAGTACCACAATACATGCATACATGCATACATGCACACATACATACATACATATATACATACATGCACACATACATACATACATACGTACATACATAGAAAGTCTTCTAAAGGAAAGGTCAATAAAAGAGCAGGGTGTAGTGGGGCACACCTGTAATTCCAGTACTTGAGAGGATGAGACAGGAGGATCAAAGTTTAGAGGCCAGCCTCAGAAATTTAGCAAGACCCTGTTTCAAAATAAAAAGTAAAAAAAGGCTGGGGGTATAACTCAGAGGCAGAATGCCCCAGGGCTCAATCCCCAATACAAAAAAAAAAAAAAAAAAAAAAAAAAAAAATTCCTTGGTTAAATTTTTTCTTGATAAAAAAATGCCTAAGCTGGGTCATCCCAGTACATGGGAGGCTGAGACAGGAAGACACAGGTTCAAGACCAGCCTCAGCAACTTAGCAAGACCCTGTTTAAAAATAAAACAGGCCAGCTTGGTGGCAAAAACTTGTAATCTCAATACTTGGGAGGCTGAGACAGGAGGATCACAGGTTCGAGGCCAGCCTCAAAAACTTAGGGAGTCCCTCCACAATTTAGTGAGACCCTGTTTCAAAATAAAATATAAGCCAGTCGTGGTGGCTCATGCTTGTAATCCAAGTACTTGGAAGGCTGAGATAGGAGGATCGTAGGTTTGAGGACAGCTTCAGCAAGTAGTGAGACTCATCAACCTATTGAGACCATGTTTCAAAATAAAAATAAAAGAAGCTGGGCATGGTAGGGCACGCTTGTAATCCCAGCATTTGGGAGGCTGAGACTGGACGATCTGGGTTCGCAGCCAGACTCAGCTACCTAGTGAGACACTCCTCAACTTAGTGAGACTCGGTTTCAAAATAAAGACTAAAAAATCAGGCTGGGGATGTAGCTCGGAGGTAGAATGCCCCTGGGTTCAACCCCTAGTACCACACACACACACAAATAATAAAAAAATAAAGGATGGCACAGGACATATCACAGACACCAGGGTGGAAAGAAGAGTTTATTGTCAGGCAGACCCAACAAGGCTGTCTCCAGCTAGCAAGAGAGAGCAGCGGCCTGGTCCCTTTTTAGTACAGGTTTTATAGGAAGCCCACCCGCTGGAAAGTCCTTTAGGGGTGGGATTGATATTTTGCAGCTTAGTCATGGTCATCTGATTTCTGAGAAAGCCAGTTTTGGGTTCTAGGAAAAGTAAATCGAATCTAACTGTAATGGCGGATCATTTGAAATGGCTGTACTTATGTCAATCTTGCCAATGCCAATACCCCCCCCCCTTTTTGTTTTTTAATTGACCCATAATTGTTGAAGCGGGAGAAGGGGCATTAGTCAATCTTCTCATAACTGCTTCCAGCTGGTAGGGGGCGTAGTTGTCACAGTTAGCTATCAGGATCATCTAAAGGGCCGTTGGTCGTGACTTGGTGTAGCAGGGGATCTTCCGGCAGGCAACGGTATTCTAGAATCATTTGGTTGACTGGTTGGTTGGTGAGAGCCCTTGTCCTTTCCAAAATCATTTTCTGGAGACATCTGAAAAGACAAGGTCCTAGAAAGACTAGGGTGAGTACGGCAGTAAGGGGACCTAGGAGCAGAAGTCCCCAGGTGAGGGAGGGTTCCATAGGGACAAAGACAGGGGAGACTGATTGGACCCCAAACCCTTTTGTCTGACATTTGAGGCCAAGCCTTTAAGATTTGTAGGTTTTGTTCTATCTTGCCTGATTGGTTGATATAGTAGCAACACTGTTCATTTAGAAAAAGCCAGGTGCCGCCCTTTTCGGCTGCTAGGAGATTTAGGGCTCATCTATTTTGTAAGATGACCTCAGCAAGTGAGGAGGTTTGAACTTGGAGGAGACAGATAGCTTCAGTGGATGTCTCGATGGATTTGGCTACTCCTCACTCAGCTGTTCCAATTGTCTGGCTAGAGCTAGACTCTGTCCCAGTGTGCCTCCGATAGACCAAGGTCTGTAAGAGAAGTTGTCTAACTTATTCCCACTAGCGCTGGTAAGAAGGCTGCACGTTTTTGTAGGGGAGTGGGAGAGGATGTCATTAGAAATTCAGGGTAGCTATATAGAGCAAGTTGGGGGAAGAACATGATGAGAATCCAAGGGCCCTTAGTAGAGGCATTAATACAAGTGTTGAAGATTAGGGGGCAAAGAAAGTAAGTTCCCGGTGGGCTGCAGAGGGAGGAGGTGGAGTTCATTGTTATGTAAGTAGAGCATAGGAAATCAGAGCTCACATTTTGAGAGGTGGACCAGCACAGTCTAGGCATTCCTAAGGAGCGGGGAGGAATGGGCTGAGTTAGCTTTTGTGGGGCCGGGGTACAGGCATTATAGGGAATCAAGATTTTGGAGAGTATAACTGCTGTTATTGGGAACTGGTTGAGGAGGGTGCACATAAAGCAGTTGTTTTTTTTTTTGTTTTTCTTTATTCTTTATTTTGAAACCGAGTCTCACTAAGTTGCGGAGTGCCTCACTAGGTAGCTGAGGCTGGCTGCGAACCCGGATCCTCCGCTCTCAGCCTCCCGAATGCTGGGATTACAAGCGTGCACCACCATGCCCGGCTAAAGCAGTTGTTTTGATAGAGGGTTTGATTAACAACTTGATGAAGGAGTGTGAGAGAGGAGTTTATGAGTTGTAACCAAGATAGAGAGGACTCGGTGGGGTGCAGCTGTTGGAAAAGTTGGGAAGAGGAATCCTTAACTATGTCAATGACAACATCTAAGGATGTGCAGGTCATAGGTTCTTGTGATTTGTATGGGCCCATGGGGGTTGAGGCTGGGCTCTACAAACAAGCTGATGGACCTGTAACCCCCAGTTCCCACACTCTATTCCACGGGCTTTTAAAGTTGAAGGCGAAGCCGGGCGTGGTGGCGCACGCTTGTAATCCCAGCATTTGGGAGGCTGAGACCAGAGGATCCGGGTTCGTGGCCAGCCTCAGCTACCTAGTGAGGCACTCTGCAACTTAGTGAGACTCGGTTTCAAAATAAAGAATAAAAAATAGGGCTGGGGTATAGCTCGGAGGTAGAATGCCCCTGAGTTCAATCCCCAGTACCGAAAAAAAAAAAAAAAAAAAAAGTTGAAGGCGAGATGAGGTACGGTGTAAACTTTCCTGGAGTTCTGAAGTCATATAGGACCTTTGACAAGTGGGGCTGCCTGGGTTTCCCTAGGAATGTTGGGTATAGTGGTGGTTACATGACCAGTTCAAGCATCCTTTCCAGTAATTGCCATTGCACAAACCATTGTTTTCTGATTTTAGGCAGAGGTAGAACTGATTTATGTCATAGCTGCCAGCGGTATACCTGTGCCAATCGAAGCACTTATCTACACAGGCTTGGGAGAAAGGTCAGGAGAATGGGTTTGGTGCAGCCTGAGACTGGGAAAAAAGTAGAATTAAGTAAGCGATGGGGTGAGAAATTGGTAGCATATATTTTGAATTGCCAAGCATACCTGGTTCCGGAACCTGAGAAGAGATATATGGAAGTGGAAAAACACAGTTGGAGCCTCATGATAATTGGATGAAAGAAAGGGAGATGAGGAGGAGATGGGGATAAAAATAGATCTCAGAAGGGAAGGTCCGTAAAGGAGCCCTGGAAGTGGAGTTGGGGAACTAGCTGTAGTAAGGAAAAAGGATGGAATGCTGGAGATTGAAGGGTGGGTCACGTGAGGGTTCTTCCCACAGGATGCAAAGGAGCTGAAATACCGGGAAGGGGAGGCAGAGTTACTCACTGGCTGCAGTTGGATTAAGGACCTCTTCTGGTATTGAGGTGAGGCCAGTGGGGTTGGGAAGAAAATGTAAATGGATTTTTTCGTTTAATTTGTACTGGGGAGTGATGAGAGGCGACTGTGGGGGTTCGGATGTCCCAAACCTGAGGATAAGGGGAGTTGTGGCATATCTTTTGTACATTTTTGATGGAGAAAAAGGGGGCGGAGGGGGGAGAGGGGAGGTGAGCTGAGTAAAAGGCCTAGTGTTGGGAGGGTAAAGAAAATATTTGAGCTAAATCTCTAGAAAAGGTCTCTCCCTAGGAGGGGAGTGGGGCAGTGGGAAATGACCAAGAAAGAATGTGAGGAAGGGATATTTTTTGTTTGTTTGTTTGTTTGTTTTTGTTTTTTGCAGTACTGGGGATTGAACTCAGGGGCATTCTACCTCCGAGCTATACCCCCATTCTTTATTTTGAAACCGGGTCTCACTAAGTTGCGGAGTGCCTCACTAGGTAGCTGAGGCTGGCCTCGAACCCAGATCCTCCGGTCTCAGCCTCCCAAATGCTGGGATTACAAGCGTGTGCCACCACGCCCGGCTAGGAAGGGATATTTTGGAAGGAGCTTAGTAAGGATGGGGTTTGTAGGCCTGATAAGGTTTACCTTCCACCCCAACTATGGAGGTAGGGGAAATGGAGGTAGGTCCCCAATATTGAGTTAGTACCGAGAACGTGGCTCTGGGGTCTAAGAGGAAGGAAATGGGCCTACCTGCTACTGTAATGGTTACCCTGGCTCCCAAATTGTGATAGTGGTCATCAGGTTGTGAGGGGCCCCGGCCACATCAGTCTTCAGTTGCCAGTCCCAGAAGGTCTGCCTGAGGTGAGGCAGGGCTGGGTGGCCTCCTTCCTTGAAAAATAAGAGGACAATCGATTCCCCAATGACCCGTTTGATGGCATTTGGGACATGAGCTGGGAGGCTTGGAGGATTGGGACACATTCTTGCCCGCTGACCTGTTTGACCACATTTGAAGCACAGGCCCAGAGGCCCTTTGTGGTTGGGAGCTGGGGAAACTGGGAAGCAGGTTGAGGGGCCTTGGCCAGCGTTTGGTATCTGCCCGTTTTGCTAGGTCCTCTCTGTTGTTTTATACCTTGAAAGCCACCTCTAGTACTTGGGCCTGTGGAGTTAGCAGGCCTCTGTCCAGCCTTTTAAGTTTAGCCTTAGTATCCAGGAAGCCTTGAGAAAAGAAGTGGTTCACGAGGGGGCTACGGCCGTCGAGGATTTAGGATCTAGGTTGGTATACTGTTAGAGGCTTTGCG
The DNA here is from genome assembly GCA_004027655.1 of Graphiurus murinus. Lineage (NCBI taxonomy): Eukaryota > Metazoa > Chordata > Mammalia > Rodentia > Gliridae > Graphiurus > Graphiurus murinus. The sequence continues at coordinate 83,860 of PVLC010002846.1, read as the reverse complement.
TAAATGTTTGTAAAATGTCGGATGGGTTTTCATTTTTATCTTGGATTTCCTCTTGGAGTTTGTCATAATTAACGGCCTTGCAGGGGATTTGTGCAGGCCAGCCAAAAGGCAGGTAATGAATCAGTCCCAGCTAGTAATTCTGTTGGGGGTGTTATAGTCCCAGTGAGGCTCTTGTTTGGGTACAGCCTCGGAACCCCGGGGGTGAGCTGGATTGGTTTGGTGTACCTCATCTGCATGTAAGTGGGCCTGATCCCAAACTTGTCTGGCTCCTCGAGTAGAAGAGTATTAGCTGGAATGATATAAATATCGTGAAAGGTTAAGTTGTATGACTGGGTGACATATTGGGATTCCTTGATAGAGGTGGTGGGATTGGAGGTGAAAGGTCTGAGGCATTTTCTGATTTGAGAAAGTTGCTATAGGCAAAGGGGACGTGCCCTGGATAATTCCCTCTGCCCCACCACCTCACGTAGGGGAAGCCTGGCGCAGGCTCCAGGGTGGAACCAGACCTGGTTACCGGTGGGCCAGAAAAGGGTGGAGGTGGAGCAGCAGGTGCCGAGGGGGGAGGGGTAGGTGGAGGAGGGGGCTCCTGAGAATCCGCAGGTGGAAGGTGAGGGGTTTGGGGCAGATTTTGTGAGCGTTGAGACCTATAAGGGGGTGGATCCTCTGTCTGATGGGGGAAAAGGCAGAAGACTCAGGTCACAAGGGGGTAGAGAATCAGGGCTTTTGGTGGCTAGCATAAGTTGTGCGGGGTGCAAGAAGTGCAGATGGAGGGTTTGGAGGGAAGGGAGGAGAAGGCCTGGATGTAGGGGATTTCCTTCCACTTCCCCAAGTGCTGGGAAAAGTTATAAAGATCCCTAATAATGGCGAGATCAAAGGTGCCATTAAGTTGTCTAGGTTATACACTGGCCAGACCTGGTTACAGAGGAAGGTACCGTTATATCGCTTGAAAACTGGTGTTAGCCATAGGGAAACGAGGCTGGCAAGGAGGCAACCAAGAGTGGAGTCAGAGGGAACATGGGCCTGGGCCGCCCCATGGTGCGTTTTAGTGATCAGAATGAGAGGGAGTGGGCGTCCCCAGACCCAAATCAAACTGTAGAGTAGGAGAAGGGAGACGGGAAGGAGGGTCATCACCCAGACCTTTCCGAGTCCCTGGTGCCCGTCGGCAGGGCTTTCATACACAGAGAAGACCAAGACCCGAGAGAGAGAACTCACCAAGGAGAGCCCAATAGCACACTTACCCGTGTTCATCTGAGGGCCCGTGTGTGGCTGTGAGGAGCGCTTGTGAAGGAGGGAATCTGCCATGAGAGTCCTGAGCCTGGGACCAGGATCCCGAAGCAGCTTGGATCCTCGCGGGGGAGAGCAAGGTCGACAGGAGAGCCTGGATCCCAGTCATCGCACCACTGAAAGGATGGAGCAGGACGTATCACAGACACCAGGGTGTGAAGAAGGGTTTATTGTCAGACAGACCCAACAAGGCTGTCTCCAGCTAGCAAGAGAGAGCAGCTGCCTGGTCCCTTTTTATTTTTTATTATTTATTTATTTTTTGTTATTTTTTTTCCTGGTCCCTTTTTAGTACAGGTTTTATAGGAAGCCCACTGGTGGGAAATCCATTAGGGGCGGGGTTAACATTTTGCAGAAGCTTAGTCATGATCACCTCATTTCTTTTTTTTTTTTTTTTTCAGTACTGGGGATTGAACACAGGGGCATTTTACCTCTGAGCTACATCCCCAGTCCTATTTTTTTTTATTCTTTAGTTTGAAACAGGGTCTCACTAAGTTGTGGAGTGCCTCACTAGGTAGCTGAGGTTGGCCACGAACCCGGATCCTCCAGTCTCAGCCTCCCAAATGCTGGGATTACAAGTGTGTGCCACCATGCCTGGCTTGGTCACCTCATTTCTGAGAAAGCCAGTTTTGGGTTCTAAGAAAAGGAAACGGAATCTGACTGTAATGGTGGATCATTTAAAATGGCTGCACTTATGTCAATTGTGCAAATGCCGATAATAGTCATTCCCAAAGCGAGCTTTACAGATCTGTGACCAATCTGGGGTACCAATAAACATTTTACCATACTGGTAAAGGTTATTTATTTAAAAAAATGTTTTAGAAAAGCCCCTAGTAAAACAATTATAATTTGTGAGCTAAACCATTGTTTGAAGGCATGCGTCCCTTTTTGTCAACCTTCAGAGGCTTATACCAGGGGTCAGTGACAGTGTAACAGGGCCTCCTTTGGAGTTGTCCTTGGTTTTGCCCTAACTTGCCCTTTGGTCCTCCCTAATCCTCTTACTGAAGAGAAGCCCCATCTAGATGTTTAGGATGTTAGTTGATGAGCCCGGCTTGGTGGTGCATGCTTGTAATTTCACAACTTGGATCGCAGGTTTGTGGCTAGCCTCAGCAATTTGGTAAGACCCTCAGCAACGCAACAAGACCCTGTTTAAAAATAAAATAGGGCTGGGGTGTAGCTTAAAGTAGAATGCCTCTGGGGTTCAGTCCCTAGTAACACACACACACTCACACACACACTCACATACACACACACACACACACATACCTGTTAACTGATAAATCTTTCTCTAGGTCTACAGAGCTCAGAGCCTCTGATGAGCCTTGCAGTACTGGGGATCAAACTCAGGCCTCCAGAGAATGTTAGAAAAGCACTCTACCACTGAGCTACATCCCCAGCCCCTTCCTTAGTCTTTAATACTAACACAAAGCATGTAAATTGCTGTGAGGTTTAACATGCAGAAAAATAATCTCTGTTTTAAAACTACCTTCAGGAGGTCAAGGTTCACTGTAAAGTTCCAGCCAAAGAACAAGAAAGCAAACTTGTGTCCTTGATGAAGACCTGCTCAGCACAGAGGTGCCAGCCCCCCTCCTCCTTTCTCTCCCTATAAAAGCCTTTGCAAGCTGGGCAGGGTGGTGCATACCTGTAATCTCAGCATTTTGGAGGCTGAGAACTGGGGATCCCAGGTTCAAGGCCAGTCTCTGCAACTTAGTGAGACTCTCAGCAACTTAGTAAGGCCCTGTTTCAAAATAAAAAAGGAGTGCGGGTGTTGTGTACTCTTGTAATCCCAGTTCTTGAGAGGCTGAGACAAGAGGATTGCAGGTTCAAGGACAACCTCAGCAAGTAGTGAGACTCATCAACCTAGTGAGATCCTATTTTATAAAAATAAAATAGGGCTGGGGTTGTATCTCTGAGGTAGAATGCCCCTTGTGTTCAATCCCTAGTACCACTAAATAAATAGACAAATAAATAGCTGAGGGTGTAGCTCAGAGGTTGAATGCCCCTGGGCTTAATCCCCAGTACCACAAAAAGGATAAAAAGACAATGAAGGAAAGAAAGACCTACCTTTTGCACCCTGGAGCCTTCAAAGATGGAGCCCCTCTATTTTTCCAAAATTGCTGGCACTTGAATAAACCTGCCCCCTTCCTACTGCCGTGGGAGAAGGGTCAATTCTGTGGAGTGTCCAGACCAGTTCCCACTGTGGGGAGGGAGGGGACCCAGCTCAGGACTGACGAGGTCTTAGGTGTACATGACAGAAAAGAATTTCAGCACGAGCCAGTCAGAGACAGAGATTTATTTAGGAAAGTAAGAAATACCCATTCAAGGGAGAATGCGGCCCCCTTTAAAAGTGAGTGAGGCATTTTGTTGGAGCGCAGGGCTCTTCCTTTTTTTTTTTTTTTTCACACATGCTAGGCAAGCACTCTACCACTGAGCTACAGCCCCAGCCCAGGGCTCCTATTTTATAGAGGACTTTGGTGAGGGGTGGGCAGGAGGAGGTGTGTCCAGATGATTAGGGGCTTCAGTCACCCCCCAGGGCCCTCCTGTCTTATCAGTAGGCATCTATTTTGTTTAAACTGTTCAAGGACAGCCAGCAGTGCTCGGGAGACTGCCTTTCTTTTAGACTATTCACAGGCAGGGTACCACCCAAGACTTTGTGTGATCTTTGTTGTGACCTTTTGTGTCTTTTGTATGACCTTTGTTGATGATCAGCAGTGCTCAGGGATAATGAGCAAAGACTTGTAAATTCCTCAGAAACTTTTGGGACTAATAGGCCTGGCTGAGAAGTAAGGGTATTGGGACTTCCATATTAAACTTAGATTTTCTTTGTTCTTCCTGTATGTCTCCTTTCTGCCTATTTCTTCTATCCAACCTTATTACTTACTTTCATCTCCTGAATACTGGCCTGTGGTCATCAGGCAGCCCGACCTTTAATTGCAGTAACTATGTCATGGGATAACACGGTCCCACTCGTGGGTCCTTGGCCTCCGTGATAAAAAGAATTTTAACACGTGCCAGTCGGGGACAAAAGGCAGGTCTTTATTCAGGGAAACAAGGGAGTCGGGAAAACAGGTAAGCGGAGATCTTCTGAGTTCCAGAGCAGGAGGGCAAGAGAGCACAAGGGCAAAAAGGCCAGGGAAGGGGCTTTTCCCCCTTTTTATAAACTTTTAAGAGGGGTGGGCACAGAAGAAGTCTGGATCCTCCTCTTCCTCAGGTATAGGTGGGCGATAGGTGGGCGTCCCAAAAGAGGGTGGGCACAGGAAAAGGTTGGATCCTCCTCTTCCTCAGGCTTCAAGATGGATCTGACCTTGGCCGTGAATCTCAGGTGGGGGCAGGGCTTCCGGGGATTAGGGTGTGGGACCTCCTAAGAAACTTCCAAGGGGTGGAGTTAGCTTAAAAACTCTCCAGATTTTAAAACTATATTTTCCTTTTCCTCCCCGTGTCTCCTTCCTACCTAAATTTTATTCTTCCTATTCTACCTCATCAACTATTATCCTTGGTTGTGATAAAAAAGACCAAAAAGTTTATATGGTGTATTCCTCCCTGACTTACTTATGCCTACACCTCTCAATTATATATTTTGTTAGTTAATAGGGACTCAAATAGTAGTACACACTCGAAATTATAGTCAGCTTATCTCAGTCCATTTCATGCTGCTATAATAAAAATTCAAGACTGGTATTGAATTACTAAATTTAGGTAGGACAGAATTTGGAACAAAAAGAAACAAAGGGGGAAGATTGGGAGAACTTGCAGCTTGGCCAGAAAAGAAGCTGTATAAAGGTATAGCTAGGGAGGGTGTGGTTGCTAGCACTGATAAAAAGCCAAGTGCTTTGCCCTGAGACAATAGGAAAGATGTGTGGGGAAGGCACATTAGAAATCTACAGGGCCACTCCCACCCAACAGAGGTTCAAAGGTGTAGAGATGCAAATTTGTTTCCAAGACATTCCAGGGCAGAATGGGTTCAGAAGAGACTCCTGGGGTGCTTGCTCAGCATGCCTGGGGCACCTTAGTGATGAGGTAGATTAGGAAGCGAAAAGTTAGGTAGGAGGATGGTATTGGGAGGATCCAGGAAAATATAGTTTTTATCCAGGAAAATATAGTTTTTAAAATATAGTTTTTTTTTCTGGAGAGTTAAGCTAACTCCACTCCTTGGAAGTTTTTTTTCTTAGGAAGTCTGCCTCACCTGAGGCCCACGCCCTAATCTCCGGAAGTCCTGCCCCCACCTGCAATTTCCGGGCCTATCTGACCACCTATTCGCCCACCTGAATCTGAGGAAGAGGAGGAGCCAAACCCTTTCCCGAGCCCATCCTCCTGGGATAAAAGTCAAGTCGCAAGAGTCCCTCTTCTCTCTTCGACGCCGACTCACCTCCCTGATCCGCGCGGGTTTTGCCCTCCCGCTTTCCCGCTCCATGCCTTCCCTTCCCTTTTTCTCCCGGTTTTACCCTGAGTTCCTGAAATAAACCCTGCCTGATGTTTCTGACTGGTACGTGTTAAAATTCCTTTTTTCACGAATACCAAGGACCTACGATTTGGGGAATCGCTGCACCCCATAACATTAGGACTTCTTTTTCTCCTCAAGCCAGCAAGGTACTCTGAGGCCGCTGCAACAATGGTTCAAGCAAGCCCGGGGACAGCTCACAATGGCTGGCAGCACACCTCGGAGGAGCCATCTACATGGTGCTTGCTTTGCAGACATGCAGAATGCAAGAGTCATGGGATCATGGCACCGAGGTTTCCAAGCAAAGTCTAGAAGGCTGGACACGGTGCAGCCGAATCAGAGTCCCTACAAGGAGCCCCCCACCAGGTGACGTGCAGTGAAACTGTGGAAAAGAAGCGGGAGCTGCAGTGGAGAGCCCAAGCAGATAGAAGTACCTGCAGCATGCAGCGTCTTCCCTGCAGGGAAGCTGCAGGCAGTGTGCAGACCTGTGTCTCCCTATCCCTGCCTTTTGCGATGGGAATGTTTTCCCTCTCCACCATTCTATCTTGGAAGTGTCACAGGGAAAGGGTTGAATCCCCAGCTCAGGATCGGCAGGGTCCTGGGCTTACATGAGGGAAAAGAATCTTGGTGCCTGCCAGTTAGAGACATAGAGATTTATCTGGAAAGTAAGAAAAAGACATAATCAAGGTTGGATGTGGGCCACACCTGAAGGGAGAGCGGCCCCTTTGGGAGTGCAAGGGACTTTTGTAAAGGGTGAACAGGAGGAGGAATGTAAGATGACCTCATTCTTGCGGTCACAGGGTTTGGGGTGTTTCTGGTCACCCTCTAGGTCCTGACCTTCACGGTCTTAGCAGGTTTCCATTTTGTTTAAATTGCTCAAGGAAAGCCAGCAATGTCTGAGGAGATTGTTCTCTTGAGTAGTGCCAAGGAAATTCCTTTTTTGTGTGATTTCTGTTGTCTGATTAATAGATACCTCCTTCAGGATGGTCAACAGTGCTCGAGGTCACTTGAAAATTCCTCAGAAACTTTTGCATCTAACAGGTTTTGCCACAGGGTTACATTTTCTTCTGCCTTCTGCCTCCTTTTTACCAATTTATTTTATTTCTTCTATACTCCCTGAGAAGTATGTAACTTTCTTGTGTGTGTGTGTGTGTGTGTGTGTGTGTGTGTGTGTGTGTGTGTGTGGTACTGGGGATTGAACCCAGAGGCATTCTATCTTTGGGCTACACCCCCAGCCCAATTCTATTTCTTTATTTGGAAACAAAGTCTCACTAGGTTGATGAGAGTCTCACTACTTGCTGAGGCTGTCCTCCAACCTGCAATCCTCCTGTCTCAGCCTCCCACATATAGGAATTACAGGCATGCGTTACCATGCCCGGCTAGTATGTAAATTTAAATTTTTTTTTTTTTTTTTATAGGACTCACAGTTGAGTTTACCTTGAGTTTCGGAGGAGACTTTGGACTTAAACCTCTGAGCAATACTGGAACAGTTAAGGCTTTGGGACTCTTGGAGATGGGATGAGTGCATTTTGCATAGTGAGGGATATGAACCTTTGGGTTCCCAGAGGTGGAATGCCATGGTTTGGATGAGTGTCCCTCAAAGGTCCATGTGCTAAAGGGCTGGTTCCCAGGGTACACTGTTGGAAGATGGTGGTGTTACAGTGTGGGATGCACTGTGGGTCCTTTTCTTAGCTCAGTATAAAAATAAAGAGCCAGAAATCTCAGTTGCAAAGCTAAGAGATTTATTGCAAAAAAAAAAAAAAGGAAAAGCACCACATTTGAGGGAAAGGTGGTGAAGAGCTTAAAAGAGAGACACTGGGCCCCCCTGGATCTTCAGGGTTTAGATCTAAGTCCTGTTTCCGGTATGTTTTCATCAGTAACTGGGTGAGGAGATACAGGGTGTTTCTCAATCTCCCTTTAAGTCTCAGTGTCTGTAACCCTTTAGGTCCCAGTGTCTCCTTTTAGCTTATCTTTGTTGCTATGCCAACAGCCGGCCTGTCACAGCAGTGCAGGAATCTGCTTGTGACCACAACCAGGTCAGTAGGACATTAAGAGATGGGGCTTAGAGTCAGTCCCTATGTCATTAGGGCATTTTGTCAAAGAAGATCATGGAACCCATCTCTTCCTCTTTCTTCAGATTCCTGGCTCATGAGGTGAGAGGTTTGCTCTGATGTGCTTTCTCATCAGAGGTCAGAAGCAGTGGGGCCATTCAGCCTTGGACGAGAACTTCCACAACTATGGGCCAAAATAATCCTTTTCTCTTCACAAGTTAATTGTCTCAGCTAACGAAGCAGCTTACTATTTGTAAGAACTTCCCAAACTCACCTCAGTAGTGTATGAAATATGTAACACTAAGCTAACTAGACAATTTAGGAATGCTGTGTTCAAACATTGTGTCATAAAGGAAAACACTTTGCCTTTGTCTTGATGTGGTGAAGCCGAGTTTGTGTGACTTTCATGGGTGGTTTGTGTGAATGCCACCGCCAGCCCAGACATCTATCTTCACACTACTCTAGTAAGAGTTTATTGGAGGCAGAGGAGAAAAGATCACAAATATTTTCTTTTCTTCTTTAAAAATTCCTTAAGCCTCTGTCTTGTACCTCTAGGTTGTACCTGCCTTCTTCTGAACTCCTACCTGGGCTTACCTCTAACACTAACCAGGCTCTGTTCCAATAACGATATTCAGTTTGGCACCTACACCCATCCCTTCCAATCCCTGCTTACCAATCTGTAAGCTACTTGGGGTCAGGACCATATCTTATTTTATTGTGGTACCAGGGATTGAACCCAGGGGCATTTTACCTCCGACCTACGCCCCCAACCCTATTTTTTTATTATTTATTTTGAAACAGGGTTTCACTAAATTGTGGAGGGCCTCACTAAGTAGCTCAGGCTGGCTTCGAATCTGCAATCCTCCTGTCTAAGCCTCCCAAGTACTGGGATTACAAGCGTGCATCACCACACCTGGCTAGGACCACATTTTATTTAACTTTGTCTTCCTGCCACCCAATAACAAGCAGGAACAGGCTATGTGAAAGCGCAATTTATATAAAAGATCAGCTTGTGAAAAATGACGTTCCCTGGAGACTGTAGTCATCGGCCACATCTTCCTGCGTGGTAGGTATAACTGGCAAAAAGGAAAGAAAGGGAACACATTTCTATTGAGCTCCTATATTTAGCCACTAAATATTTTTACTTAATACAACTAAGATATGAGAGACGTAAAATGACTGTAATTTCTCAGCCCCTAGTCTACATAATTTGATTCAGCAAGTGACTACTTCTGAATATTAAACCCAGGTTTCTTTTAACTTTATAACCGCAGTTCCTTTCATTCTAATATACCTTTAGTGGCAGTAATTGGTGGCACAGCCTCCACGGAGTCAGGGTACTGCTATAGGAGAATGGGACCTACGAGTGGCCAGGGGAAAGCCTCCTGAGGGCCTCTCCATGTGAGGTCGCTGCAGCAGAGGCCCTGGGTCTAGTGTTTATTCAAACAGCCTCAGAGGGGTTGATGCTGCGGCTTGAGGGATGACAGAGGAGACATCTAATGTGTTTCACCACTAACTTCTTTCCCCCCTTTTTCCTTCCATCTTCCCCTGGTGCTTTAGAGAAGTGTGACTGTTTGGCTTCTGTGCGTCCTCCTCCACGGTTCCTCTCCTAATCCTTTGCATTCTTATAGTACTCAGTACCGCTAACCTCACTTTACTTATTATCTATCTATCTATCTATCTATCTATCTATCTATCTATCATCTATCTATCTATCTATCTATCTATCTATCTATCTATCTATCATCTATTTCTGGTACTGGGGATTGAACCCAGGGGCATTCTACCTCCGAGCTACACCCCCAGCCCTCTTTTTTAAATTTGGAAACAGGGTCTCGCTAGGTCAATGATAGTCTCACTACAGGCTGTTGAACCTGTGATCCTCCTGTCTCAGCCTCCCAAGTACTGAGACTACAGGCATGCGTCATCACTCCCGGCTCCTCACCTCACATTTTTATACTGTTTTCTGTTGTGAATGTTTATAAATCTGCCTTGGTGCCAGCTCTGTATATTTTACACCTTTGTATATTGTTTTGACATTGTATACCAAGTAGATGTTCAGTAAATGCTCATTAAATAAGTGTGTCATCCTTCTCTTTTAAATTTGTACTTAAATCTTATTTTGATTGCAGTACTGGGGATTGAACTGAGGGCTTACCACAAGCGAGGCCAGCACTCTACCACTGAACTACATCCTCAGCTCATCTTTATTTTTATTTTGTGTGTATGGTACTGGAGATCAAAACTAGGGGCATTTAACTCTGTACTACAATTCTAGTCCTATTTTATTTTTAAGTTTGAAACAGAGTCTTGACTAAGTGGCTGAGGCTGGCCTTGAACCTGCGATCCTTCTGTTTCAGCCTCCCAAATACTGGGATTATATCTATGCGCCATCAAACTCAGCTTCTTTAAACTTCTTTATTTATGGAATGTTCTTCTTCTTCAAGTAGAGTGGGACAACCAAGGATATCTAAAAGGATATGATAATATTTTGTGGGAATATAGTGGACATAATGATGTTCTGTCCAGACCCTCCCCGCTCCCCTTTGTTGAAGGACTTGTTGCGGCAACTATTGAGAGTACTGCCAGGGACCGTCCGTCTGTCCATTCCTCAGCTGGCAATGTCTCTCATCTCCAGCTGTGCCTGTGACCAAGGTCACACTCCTTGGGGCAACCCACGTCCTGTGATCAAGGTGGGGATATAAAGACGTGTCTTTTTCCAATTATATCAAGGTCACTCACTAAACTTAACTTGAGAGGGAGGGAGAGCGAGGGAGCGGGGTGGGAATTGGGGAAGGGGTCAAATGAGAAATGTGTGCACATATGTCAATATCAATTGTACCTAACAAAGATGTATGCTTACAGCCGGGCGTGGTGGCGCACGCTTGTAATCCCAGCATTCGGGAGGCTGAGACCGGAGGATCCGGGTTCGCGGTCAGCCTCAGCTACCTAGTGAGGCACTCCGCAACTTGGTGAGACTCGGTTTCAAAATAAAGAATAAAAAATAGGGCTGGGGGTATAGCTCGGAGGTAGAATGCCCCTGAGTTCAATCCCCAGTACCACAAAAAAAAAAAAAAAAAAAAAAAAAAAAAAAAAAAAAAAAAAAAAAAAAAGTATGCTTACAATGCACAAATTATTACAATAAAAAAGTATCTAATTGCTAAAAAAAAAAAAAAAAGAGGTTGTCCCCTCTTTAATGCATGTTTTTGGCACCTTCATTGAAAACCAGTTGGCTGGAGATGCATGGATTTATTTCTGGGTTTTCTATTTTGTTGCATGGGTCTATGCATCAGTTTTTATGTGTTTGTTTTGTTACTATAGCTTTGTAATGTGTTTTGAGATCAGATGATGTGATGCCTCCAGACTTCTGCTTTTTACTCAAGATTATTTTGGCTATTTGGGGCTTTTTGTGGCTACATGTGAGTCCTAGAATTTTTTTTTCTAATTCTATGAACAATATAATTGGTGTTTGATGGAGATTGAACTGAATTTGTAAATCACTTTCAATAGTATAGATATTTTAACAATTTAATTCTTACAATCCATAACCATAGGGTGCTTTTCCATTTAATTTTGTATATTCAATTTCTTTTATCAGTGTTTTGAAATTTTCACTTTGGATATTATTTGCTTTCATGGGACATTTATTTCTAGGCATTTTATTATTTTTTTCAGTTATTATGAATGTGATTGTTTTCTTGATTTCTTTATCAGCAAGTGTATAAAAATACTAATTACTTTATATGTTTATTTTATATCTTTAAACTTTATTGAACTCTCTTTAAAAAAAAAGATGTGTCTTTTTTAGTCCGATATGGGACAATTCTGACTGTCTACTTTAGCTTCCTTTCAAGAAATCAAGCTATAGTTTTCTATTTAATTACTCTGTCTTTTAAAGAAAATTAAAAGCATGTTCATTAACAAATTACGAGTAATTACCACTAATCCACAAAGTATTTTTGACTCATTAGCTCATGCCAATAAACTGGGTTAAGAATCATTTCGTTTAAAAAATCCCAACTTGAAAACTTTTCCCTTTCTTCTGTCCCTTTGCTATGTTATATCACAATTTAGTGTATTATACAAGCTAATCAAGGAGGATGCTGAACACTTTGGTTCCCTGGATAGATTAGTTAGAGGTGAGCAGGAATGGGAGATAGAGAGCAACTGTAAAAGAGCTTCTAGTAGGGCATCGGCCCAGAGGTACCATTCTCCTTCCGCATTTCAGAAAGAGGCCCAGTGCTCCCGTAGATTAGCAAGCATGCCTCATGTTCCCAAGGTCACGAACGTGCCCACAAGCTGCTCAGAGGGAGAGTTGACCATTATATGACCTGCTGCCGATGGTGCTCAACCAGGAAGGGCAAATGATTCTTTTACGCAGGAGTGTGCCCTCATTTAACACAGTGCAGGCGTATGACTTCCCCCAAACAGGCAACAGCTACAGAAAGCACTGGGCCCAAAGAGGTGCAGCTACCAGCCACCCCAGGGTTTCGCACCACTACCAGCTCCCCCCCCCCCCAACTAGAGGAAAACACTTGCTTACTGCAGTGCATCTCAGCCCCTAGGCAACTGCCTACCCCTCTCTCTGAGTGTAATCCATGTTCTCTTGCCTTACAATGAGCCTGCCTTAAAGGCTGTGCACCTTTGCCTTCCTGTATTCTTCTGTGTCTGCACCTTGGGATTGCTCTGACTTCAGCAGCTGCACCCAAGGACCAAGGATCACAACACTACACCATCACCTAGGGACCTCTGGCAACACATGGTGCTGGTATCACCATGATATCATCTCATTTTCTTGCATCTGTCCTTCCCAGTCAGCATCTCTCCCCATTCCCCATCTAAGAATTCAGAACTACAGCCCAGATGAGCCTATAACATGATAATCCTATTAGTCACTTCCCTGCTTACCATCTTAAGGCTTTTGACTGTTCTTGAGATAAAGATCAAACTTCTCATGTTGGTCTCTAGCAACCGAGTCCTCAGCCCCCGTCTGCCTCTCCAGACTCGTTTTGTAAGGCTGCTGTCCTTCATTCTCTCCACTGTAGCTTCCTTGAACTTCTGGTAACCCCGTCCTTGTCACATACAAGCAGCTCCCCTGCTTCACTCCTGCCCACCACTCCCTTTGGTCAGTTAGCTTCTTCTCCTCATTCAGATCTCAGCCCCGGAGAGCCTCCTCTGACCTGGTACACTCCCCTCCCCACAGGCCAAGTCAGTGGTGTGCTACTCCTATGACCTTTACTGTAATTAATCACCACAATGAACAATTAATTATTTTCTGTCTTTCCCATGAGATTAATTCCTTGAAAGTAGAAAGTTTGATTTTTTCTTTTTCTTTCTTTAATTTTTAATTAATAAATTAGTTAATTAATTAGTTTGCTTGCAGCACTGTGGGATTGAATCCAGGGCCTTGTGTATGCTAGGCAAGTGCTCTACCACTCAGCTATACTTCCAGCCTTTAAAAAAAATTGAAACAGAGCTGAGCGTGGTGGCACATGCTTGTAATCCCAGAACTTGGGAGGCTGAGACAGGACTATCAGAGGTTCCAGTACAGCCTCAGCAAGTAGTGATACTCTCATCAACCTAGTGAGACCCTCTTTCAAAATAAAAACAAAATAGTGTTAGGGATATAGCTTGGAGGTAGAATGGTCCTGGGTTCAATCCTCTGCCCCCCCCCCCCCAAAAAAAAGAAACAGGTGATCAGCATGACCCAAGAGACAAAAGACCCCGGAGGCCAGTCCAATCAGGGAAGGTTTATTAAAGGGAAGCTGCTGGGCTGTCTCACACAGGAGAGCAGCAGTGTTGGGGGGTCTGAGAAAGTTTTTATAGCAGGGAGAGCAGGGGCGAGAGTAGAGCCTGGTTCCAGAAACAGCCAGGTCCAATTGCTTATGGGTAGTCAAGGCTGACATTTGTGGTCAGGGTTGGAATGTTCCCCTATGTGACTGTTTTCCTGCTCCTGCAACTGCTCCTTAGATTGGGTCAGACTGCCCCATTTTGACTTGTTATGGCGCAGCTGCATCTTTTTTTTTTTTTTTACCACCTGAGGTTACTTTCACCACCCACTAGGCCCCATGTACTCTGACCTAACACTTTTGATCCTCCTGTCTTGGCCTCCCAAGTACTGGGATTACAAGCATGCACCACCATGCCCAGCAAGAGCTACATTTTAAAATATCCAGAACATTATTGTTGCCTCTCTTAAAATTGCTTCTTGACTTCAGGCCCAGTGAGAAAGATAGGAGGCATAATGCCTACCACTGGGTCACCAGCTTTTATTTTCACTAACATGTGCTTAGAAATGTAGCCTGATCTGGAAGACAGCCACAGACAGAGTGGTATGTCTTTTCAGGGTCATATCAGAACATTAACAGGCCCACCAAAAGATTATTTAATTATTCAGGGGATTGTATTTTGTGTGTGTGTGTGCGGAACTGGGAATGAACCCAGGGACATTCTATCTCCGAGCTACACTCCCAGCTCTATTTTTTATTCCTTATTTTGAAACAGGGTCTCACTAAGTTGCAGAGGGTCTTTTGAAGTAGCTGAGGCTGACTGTGAACCCACTATCCTCCTGTCTCAGCCTCCGTAGTATTGGGAGGTTGCTAGGTTGCTGAGAGCCTTGCTAACTTACTGAAGCTGGTCTTGAACCTGTGATCCTCCTGTCTCAGTGTCCCAAGTATTGGAATTATAGGCGTGTGCCACCATGCTGGCTTATTACTTTTATTTCAATAAGTAAGGAAATTGAAGTTCATTTAAGGCTAAAATTGTATAGCTGAAAGGCCTGGAGTACTTTTTATTTTTTGTGCATCTGGGGAGGGGGTGGGGTACTTGGGATTAAACCCAGGGGCATTCTATCTCTGAGCTACATCTCTAGACCTTTTTATTTTTTGATTTGAAAGAGAGTCTTGCTAAATTACCTGCAATCCTCCTTTTTCAGCTTCCAAATACTGGGATTGTAGGCATGCACCACTGCACCCCGCTGAGTACCTTATAATTTTTAAAAAGCACACTTGTTTTTAGTAGTATTTCAAATACATCTTTATTTTCTCTTTTGAATTGATAACCATGCATTAAAACATTCCTGCTTTTCTTCATCTAATATTTCATTCTCTTCTCAATAATTCAGAACCCAGACAACTCTAATATATTTTAAAAATTTACTTATGTCTTTTGATTTGTAAATGAAAAAGAACTGCCAACTGTTGTAGGAAAACTAGGTCCCCGAGGTCAGTAGACAGAGACTGGAGTGGGAAGCAGGTTTCGTTATTCACTAGTGAAGGCTCAGCAAGCAAGGCTTCAGGTCTGAGCCCCGATCACTGGATACACAAGCTCTTTTATACATTTATTCACCTAATGTTGGAAGGGGAGGCTTAGGGGTGAGCTGGTGTTTCCTAGCATAAGCATGATGACAGAAGCAGACCAAACGATTGATCATTATATTAATCATTATATTGTTCTTTTTATTACTGCTTTGTTTTTATTTAAGAGAGCCTGTGCTGAGTTGTCTAGGGTGACTCTGCTTTAAACAAAGCAGAGTTTATATTTGAGAGAGACTGTGCTGTTTTATCTTCTAAACTGCCTGCTTGTTAATATCCAAGGGGGGACTGTGAAGAAGCTTGATTCTTTTATTTTGCTTTTAGCCAAATTTATTTTTAAGGACAAAGCCAGTGGTACTGCCTCACAACAACCCTGAATGTCCAGTTTATTGCCTATGCTCCTAAGAACCGAAAGTGACTCTAAATTGTTATTCAATTCAATTCATCAGACATTGGAACCACACGAGATAGGTTAGATAGACAACGTGGTTTGTAGTGGGGGCCTTGAACCACACTAGATAGTTTATGCTAATGGTGGGATTTGTTTATTTATTGTTTGCTTATTTGTTTGTCCTAGGGATTGAACCCAGGGGTGATCTATTACTGGGCTATTCTTAGCTTTTTAAGTTATATTTTGAGACAGGGTCTCTCTAAGTTGCCCAGACTGGCCTCAAACTTTTGAGCCTCTTGCCTTCAGCCTCTTGGGACTCTGGGATTACAGGCATTAATGGTGTGATTTATAGTAGGAGTCTCAGGCCTTGCTGAACCAGTTTCACCTCTGGAGGGTCTAGAAACCGAGTCAGGTCAGTCACGTGGGTGCTCTGTGCCTCTATAACCAATCCCGAATAGAAACCCTGGCCACTAAGGCTCAGTTGGGTTTCTCTGATTGTCAATACTCCATCTGTGTTGTTATACACTACTGCCCAGAAAAGTAAGTGCTGTCCGTGTGACTCTACTGGGAGATGAGACTAGAAGTTGGTCTTCGTCTCTGCTGTATTTCACCCTATGCGCTTTTTATTTTTGCTTGTTTTAATCATTCTCCTTGAACTGGGCATGGTGGCACACAGCTTGTAATCCCAGTACTTGGGAGGCTGAGACAGGAGGATTGCAGGTTTGAGGCCAGTCTCAGTAAGTAGTAAGACTCTCATCAACTTATCGAGACCCTGTTTCAAAATAAAAATAAAATAAGGTCGGGGGTGTAGCTGAGAGGTAGACTGCCCCTAGGTTCAATTCCTATTAACACACACACACACACACACACACACACACACACACACACACACACATCTTTATTCTTTCATTATAATTAACAGTATGAATGTATCAGCTTTCCTGAGATATGTGAGCCCTTCTAGTGACTCTGAAGCTGAGAGTAGTCTCAGGGAACCCTTCAC
The DNA here is from genome assembly GCA_004027655.1 of Graphiurus murinus. NCBI lineage: Eukaryota > Metazoa > Chordata > Mammalia > Rodentia > Gliridae > Graphiurus > Graphiurus murinus. Next base: position 67,383 of record PVLC010002846.1, on the reverse strand, counting down.
AGAGGCTTACTACAGGGACAAGCCTTGAGATTGTCACCATGGCTTCCGAACCCAATTCTACAACTTGCTATGTGGCCTTGATGGAGCAACTCAGCCATCTTGCTCTTCTCTTCTTGCATCACTGAGTAACACAATAACATCTGCGTTACAGTGCTGGTGTGAGGATTAAATGAGATAATGTAAGAAAGGTGCCTGGCATATGTTTAATTAAAGGCAGCTATAATTATCCCTTAGGGTAAGGAATAGAGGAATACAAAGGTTAGTAAGACATCTTCTCAGCTGGATAGTAGTCTACTCAAGGAGAAATTCTTGTCTTGTAGACTATGAAGAATTTAGGCTATTTTCCCCTTGGTCCACTCTTTGTGAACTGATGACTGGCCCAGTCAGCCAAACTGTCCTAGTTATAGGCACCACTATCTTTGGGTAGGAATGGGACAGAAGCAAAGGATTTTTCTATCTGGTTCTGAAGGTATACCTAATATGGCCAGGCATGGTGGCGCATGCCTGTAATCCCAGTACTTGGGAACCTGAGACAGGAGGATCACAAGTTTGATGTCAGCATCAGCAACCTCATGAGGCTCTCAGCAATTTGTTGAGACCCTGTTTCCAAATAAAAAAAATTAAAAAATAAAAAAGGTGGGGTGTGTAGCTCTGAAGTAGAATGCCCCTGAATTCAATTCTCAGTAACACACACACACACACACACACACACACACACACACACACACACACAAATAAATAAATAAATAAATAAATAAATAAATAAATAAATAAAAGCAAGTATATCTAAGAACATATACGTGCAATTAGCCTATGTATCTCTCCTTTATTACATCAGTGGTATGGTACAAATGATCCCTTTATAACTCTTTATTCATTCAAGATAGCCCCAAATATTCCCTCTGAATGTTATCATGCTTGAATAAGAGCACTGAAGTGCAGGGAAACACCAGGGGACATGGAATCAGGTGTGTGTTTCCTGACATCCCTACTAATACAAACATTTCCAAACATCCAAGCCAGGCCAGGTTAACTTTCATTTAAAGAGTTCAATGGCAATAAAACCATATGGAGTGTCAGGTTTACCATTAGTTGCATTCTCTAAGTAAGTCTTCTCAAACTGAAAATCCATTTTTTTTTGTGGAAACCATTTCATGGAATAGTAATCTAAAAATAGTTTCTTTTGTTAATATGGTACTTAACATATAGGCTTGTACTATTGCTAATACAGATGAACTTAAATTCTGCACACAACACCTTGCCCCCCGATGTTGCGCTAGGACTCCATTTATCTTCTGCTTCATCTTTGGGGTCCTGATAGAAGACATTCCCCAATTCTAATCTGCTGGGAGTAGATCTTACGGCTCAGGTGCGCCCCAAGGGGTTATGAGAAGGGAGCATATAACTGTTAGGATGGCTTCAGAGGACTTAATAATGAGAAATGTTGTGATCTCACATAGCAGGAGGTCCAGGGAAGGGCTCTCCCAGTGGTTTAGTTATACTTACGAGAACAGTGACTCAGTGTTTATACTCAGCTCTTCTAGGAATCGACTTCATTTCCAAGCTGGTAGCAAGACAAAAGACGAGTTTCCCAGAATTTCCACAGCGAACCTCTCCCCATGACCTCATTGGCCAGAATGTGGTGACTAGTTCATTTCTGAACCAATCAGTAACAGAGTATGGGATCACCGTGATTTATAATCGTATAATCTGGTAGGTAATGGATGGGGCCGCCAGTCCCACCAATCCCAATGCCTGTGTTAGTCCAGATGCTGGCCAGGCTCCTGGGGGCAACTTTCCATCTGCATCCTTCTTTCGAGGCTCCAGGGCGGCTCCGGGACGGCTCCGGGACGGCTTGCTTTCCTCTCCCACTGCTACTGCAGCTTTCACTTGCTCATGACAGCTCAGAAAGATACAGAACAGCAGCAGCAGCAGCAATATATCTAAAAAACTTTCCCTACCTGCCTGATCCTAAAGCACTTTTGGGATTTTTAGTTGTAGTTTTAAAATGATTTTTATTATTTTATTTTGTGGTTAATGACAATGAAAAGCAAACAAGTTAAAAACACACATATTTTCACTTTTTGTGTGTGTGTGATACTAGGGATTAAACCCAGGGGCATTCTACGTCTGAGCTATGCCTCAGTCCTATTTTTTATTTTTTATTTTGAAACAAGGTCTCACTAAGTTGCAGAGGGCCTTACTAAGTAGCTGAGGCTGGCTGCAAACCCAGATCCTCCTGTCTCAGCCTCCCAAGTACCAAAATTACAAGCGTGTGCTACCACTCCTGGCTTATTCTTTTGTTTTAATTAAGTTGAGAGGGGGAGTTTTAAAAGCAACTCTTTGGGTAAAGAAATGACTCGAGTAACATTTACATTTAGAGGGGAGCCAGACCTAGAGCTTCTCCTGGGTATCCCAATGCTGGGCATTAGGCACTACAGAATATATTTTAATAATAAACAGTAGCTGGGCATGGTGGCATATTCCTGTCATCCCAGTACTTGGGAAGCTGAGACAGGAGGATCCCAGGTTCGAAGCCAGCTTCAGCAACTTAGTGAGGCTCTCAACAACTTAGCGAGACCTTGTTTCAAAACAAAAAATGAAAAAGGGCCTGGGAGTGTAGCTCAAAGGTAGAAGGCTCCTGGGTTCTCTCACTAGTACCACATACATGCGCACACATGTGCGCGTGTACACACACACACACACACACACACACACAAATGTGACATGAACATGGATAGTGGCAATGAGGGTCGGGAATGGGGAGGGAAGTACTGGCCACACATGCCTCGGTGCTTCCCCTTTCCTGGTGTTCCCATTGATTTCTAAGTAGCAAACTCTGCTCTGGGGCCATGTGAGAAGCAGGGCTTTGGCATCGCTGAGGTGGAAGTAAAAGGACAGATGGGATTTTTAGGCAAGGGAAGCGGAAAGAAAGGAGTTTCTGGGCTAGAAATCAGGAACTGCTGCTTAAGAAGCCAAATTGCTTTTCAAGAGGCTGTATCGAGGTCACAGGGAAATTGCACAGCCACTTCCTCTTCTTAAGAATGAAGGCACGTCTACTGACCCAGTTTAAAACCATTTACTCTGATATTTTTCTTTCACATCCAGACTCTGCAAACCCACACTCAGGCTCCCAGCGCAGCAAAGCAGGGCCATCTGAGGTATTTACAAATTTGCACCTGGTCTCAGGTATTTACAAATTCGCACCTGCAATAGAGTTCTCTTCCTATGCACATCCTAGTGGATATACAAAGTACACATTTTATCTCCATGAATGCTCAGAAAAGAACAAAGCCCTTTAGTTCTTTTCCCTTTGAAAGTAATCTGAAAAATTAATGTTTAGCCAATACCTGGAAACAGTATGGGAAAGTCTTCCTGTATACACAGGGATTACTGACATTTTTCACCCAGAAAAGAAAAGAAAGCACTTCTGAACCTAATGATATGCGATATCAGGGAGGAATCTAATTTTATATGTTGATATTTTCAGTGTAAACATACTGTAGTTGTAATGGGCAGTCATGTTATTTTGAGACAGAGTCTCATTATGTTGCCAGGGCTGTCCCTGAACCTGCGATCCTCCTGCCTCAGTCTTTTGAGTAGCTGGGATTAAAGGTGTGTGCTACTCAGCAGTCATCTTTCAACTATAAGGGGAAACCAGCTTCACCAAGAGGAATCTGATCCCAAGAATCAGGGCAGAGACCTCGTCTGAGACCTTGATTCCTTGCAGCCGGAATCATCTTCAACTCACATGACATTCATAGTCTTCTCTCCTTGCTCTGTTTTGAAAAATGTATTTCATGCTGCTCTTTTACTTGTTTTCTGTGTTTCCCAGGGCACAGGAACCCGTCATGTCTGCTGCAGTGTTGACTTTACATGGGACCTCTACTGAAACGAATTTAAAAAGACTGATTTAGGTCCGTATGTGCAGTCCTCAAATCCCAGAAGAGAACATCAGATTGGTGCAGCTGAGGCCAAGAGGACCGGAGACACACAGCAGCTGTACACTCAGAGAGGTCTGTGAGAGCAGAGAGAGGGAAAATTCTTTTCTAAGAGACACAGAGACAGAGAGGAAATAAAAAGCATTTAGAATACAGAAATCTCACAGATCATTATATTCCTGGTGCCTACCACATAAATGATGTTGAAAAAAGTCTAGTTGAACTAAAGAGTAAAAACCAGGTAATTACAGGCACATAGAATAAACATTGAGTCCATCTTTGTTTAATGAAGGAGGTACTGACTGTCCCTAGTCCATGTAGGGGGGCCCAGATGCCGTTTCCTGTCCAAGGCTGAAAAATTCTTCCAGCTAATGGGAATACTGTCAGTTGACTGCTTTCAGTTGGGCCACTCCTTAGGAATTGTCCTTGGTGAAGAGAGTGGCCTAGCTCAAGATCATACCTCCTTTCAGGAGGCAATTCATATCCAAAGACTGGTAAGGGGAGCGACATAAAAGGCCTAGTACTGAGCTGGGCTTCATGGCACACACTTGTAATCCAGTACTTGGGAGGCTAAGACAGGAGGATTACAAGTTTGTGGCCAGCCTCAGCAACTTAGTGAGGTCCTCCATAACTTAGTGAGAATCTGTTTCAAAATAAAAGATAAAATAGGTCTGGGGATGTAGCTCAGAGGTAGACTATCCCTGGATTTGATCCCCACTACCACATACATACACACACACACACACACAGAGAGAGAGAGAGAGAGAGAGAGAGAGAGAGAGAGAGAGAGAGAGAGAGAGAGAGAGAGAGAGAGAGAGAGAGAGAGAGAGAGAGAGAGAGAGAGAGAG
>PVLC010002846.1:0-62494 GCA_004027655.1 Graphiurus murinus | reverse complement strand
AATTGATCCTAAGATCACTCCCCAAAGTTCCTATATGAAAATAACTCTCAGATTTTGATTTATGGGGAACACAGCCTGCAACAGCTGGTACTAAGAATGTCTGAGAATGCAGGCTCCAAGACAGAATTTTGGAAATGGTTCATTCATGGGCCAAATATCAACGAATCACCCATTAATGGTGATGGGTAGAACACAGACAGCCCCTAGTCCATGCCATGCAGTTACAATGCAGTGTGTGTGTGTGTGTGTGTGTGTGTGTGTGTGTGTGTGTGTGTGTGCACATGAACGATCATGTGCTCAGGATTGAACCCAGAGGCATTATACCTCTGAGCTACATCCTGAGCCTCTTTTATTTTTTTGTTCTTTAAACAGAGTATTACAAGGTTGCTAAGTATCTTGCTAAGTTGCTGAGGCTGGCCTAGAACCTGCAATCCTCCTGTCTCAGACTCCCAAGAGCTGGGATTACAGGCATGTGCCAACACACTTGGCAGCAATGCAGCTTCTAAAACTTTCCCTAGTGGTGGTCTTGGATAGTCTATCAGTGAAAGGAACTTGCTGGTAGGTCCAAGAGAGCAGTCATTTGAGAACAGAGGAAGTTACAGTAAAGAAAAGGACTCCGAAACCCGACAATTCTTGTGGAGAGCCACTGAAATACTGTAGAAAGACAATGAAAGGATTACTATCAATTAATGAAAGGCTAAATGTGAGAGCCAGAGGGCCTCCTTGGCAGGTAAAAGAGACTCATATCCTCAGGGTGTTTTGAGTAGCAGAGCTTCAGAGAAGTTAAATTCTCAATCATGGCAAGTTTCCCCTGCCCTGGTTGGTTGGGCAGGAGTGGGACCCCATGATAAGGAGGAGGGATGTCTGGGTCGATTCACTTGGAAACCTTGGATCCCCAGGTTCTTCTGCAGAAGTGATTTGTTCTTCTCTTGTAGAGACAAGTTCTGCCTTTTTAGGTAATCAGAAAGTGTTCCCCTAAATAAGCGAGTAGGCAATGACTGAACCAGTTCAGGTCAGGAAGCCTCTGCCATCAGTTGACCCGCTGCTGATTCATTGGGTGCACAGACAAAGTGGCCACGGGGAGGGGGCGAGGGCCTGTTCATGCTTCCAATAGAGGCGGCTGCCCACCCAGGCCGACGTTACTGTTGTTGCTGCTGAATGCCGCTCATAGCAACCCTGAGCCCTGGTATAGCACCGCCCCTAAAGGCACCCAATAAGCCACATGATGACATGTTAGCTGTATTAGATCCTGCTATGGACTGAATGTGTACCCCCCATTTATGTTGAAATCCTAATCCCCAAGGTGATAATATTAGGAGGTAGCATAGTATTATACTAGTAGAGGTATTATACTATAGTAGTTTAGTATAGTATAGTATAATATAGTAAGTGATAGTATTTGAGAGGTGATTCAGTCATAAGCACAGAATCTTCATGAATGGGATTAGTGCCCTTCTGAGAAAAAGACAGCTTGTTTGCCCCTTCTCTCATGTGAAGATTCAGTGAGAAAAAGCCAGAAAGTGGGCCCACAACCAAACATTGAATCCTCCAGCATCTTGGTCTTGGGTTTCCCAGCCTTTAGATTTATGAGAAATAAATTAATTTTGTCTATGAGTCACCCAGTCTATGGTATTCTGTTACGGCAGCCCAAAGAGACGAGGATCCCTTTCAAAAATTTATCTTGACTAAAATAGATGTAGATCCTGGGTATGGATTTAACTTTCCTGCCTGTAGAGCCTTATCCAACACCAGTAACTGAGGGCTTACGAAATGTGTGATTCACTAAGATAGGATCCTGGGTGACATCTCATCTCATTGGACTAAGGGACCCCCTTCACAGTATTGGAGACATGGCAGTTCTCACATGACCTTAAGATCCACTGCTCCTGTCAAACACTATTCTACCCAGAGGCTGCCGGCCTGATAGAGTGATGAAACACTTCGGTGAAAAGAGCTCTGATAAGCCGGGTGTGGTGGCACACACCTGTAATCCCAGTACTTGGGAGGCTGTGACAGGAGGATCACAGATTTGTGACCAGCCTCAGCTACTTAGTGAGGTCCTCTGCAACTTAGTGAGGTCCTCTGCAACTTAGTGAGACCCTGTTTCCAAATAAAGAATAATAATAAAAAAATAGTACTGGGGGTAAGTACCCCTGAGTTCAATCTCTAGTATAACAAACAAACAAAGAAAAAAACAAAAACCAACTCTGATGAAACCCTCACATTAAGGTACCAGTTTAGAGAGAACATTCCTAGAGGAAGGGGTACCATTCTTCAGAACTAGTATATATCTATAGTCAGCAGGTACTGCATGGTGTTATAACTCCAGTAAATATGTAGAAAAGGTTGATTAACAGCCAGACCAGAGAAGTTCTTTGTCTGTCTTTGTGGTTGCTCAGATAGATGCCTCGTATATGACTCTTTTCAAAGATAAGCGTAGCGTGGTTGATTGAAGTTTGAAACCCCCCTCCTGACTACCCAGAGACAGTTTTTGTACTGATGGTCTTCAACTAGCCTAACTGGTTTGACAAGCTTGGCCAAGGGTGCATGAAAACTCCACTAGGAACTTCCTGCATGCACTTTCAAAACTAAGGTTTTCTTGCACAGATCCTGAGAGTTCGACCTAGATTCAGAGAGCAGTTGTGTGCAGATAAGGACCCCGGGGAGTTGTGTATGAGCTATATATCAGGCCTCCACTGTTTTCCTGTACTCTCCATCTCTTGCTGAAATGAATCATATGCTTATAAATAGAAGCCTTAACTGAGTCTGGTAAATCCTTTTTAATATCTGAGATTGAGAAATCTTTGCAGTAGAATTGGGTCTGGGAACCAATGATGAAGGAGGGGCAGCTCCTCTAACCATTATTCCCCGGTAATTCACCAGGGGAAATTCTGTTTATTAACTCTGAGAATGCAAATTTAGAGATCCTGATCCTAGAGAGAGAACTTCCACCAGAAGTGGCAACGGCAGCAAGCACTGGCATTAACCTTCAAGCTGGGGCTTCCATCCGATTACTTAGGGCTCATCGTGCCAAACCACCAGCAGTCAAAAAGAAGCTTCACCCTCCTGGAGAGAGCAACTGACTCTGATCACCAGGAAAGAATATGTGTGACACCCAAGAGATCCACTGGGTTTCTTAATACTACACCCTTGCCTAATTTTTATGATAAGTGAACAAGTACAACAGGCAGGTCCCGAGAAGGGGATGACGATAAGGGTCTCAGGTGCCTCAGAGATGAGGACTTGGGTCACCCTCCCTAGGTAAGCCCCCGGAGGTAAAGAGAACCTAGAAGGGCTGTAGAAGAGAAGGATGATGAGAATCATTTGTGATCTTGAGACCAACTCACAGCAGGTGCTAGAGTTCTTTTCACTAAACTTTTTTTTTTTAAAGTATTTCCCTATCTTATCCCTCCTTCCCCCTGGAAAAGGCCCTATAAATTCCTCGAGGAGCTGCTCTCAGAACTCAAATGAAGCAAACGAATCCAGGAGTCTCAGGAATAAACTCCGGTGGATATTATACCTCACCACCCAAACCCTTCTGCTCCAGACCTGAAGCCTTCATTCTCTAGCTGCTGAGAATGAAGAGCTGTCATCATAGTTCTTCAGTTCCTGGCTTTGGTTGAATACAGCCACCTTGCTTTTACCCAGGAGTAGCTAATATCCAGTGCCTGGTCATTGCAGGGACGTAGAGGACCTGTCCTCTTGCCTGAATTTGAAGCAACTCTGTCTCCAGAGTTCCCTTTAAGATTAGTTGAAGACTTTGTTGTGGTCACACCACAGTTCAACTTCTCCCTCTGCCCAATTTTACTTCCTTTATGTCCCCATCGGCTTTGTTCTAGAGTTTACTCTCCGATAAACATTCCGCACTCAGTCTCTGTCTTTGAATTTGCTTTCCAGGGAGCCCAGCATGTGACCATCTGAATACCTCTTTCCAGACCCTGGTCTAGTCTCCAAGTAGCCTGTTGTTTCTGTCTTATTTTGCAATGGCTGTCTTATTGTGCTCCAAGGAACTCTTCTGCGGAGGTGCTTCATTGCAAATACTTAATTAGAATTTTATTTTTTTGTCTTGTGGTCCTGGGAATTGAACCACGAGTGTTCTGCAACTGAGCTATGTCCTGAGACCTTTTAATTTTATTTTGAGACAGGGTATTGTTGCTGGGATTATAGGTGTGTGCCACCACATCTGGCTCTTGAATTTAATTCTTTTTTTTTTTTTTTTTTTTTGGCGGTACTGGGGATTGAACTCAGGGGCATTCTACCTCCGAGCTATACCCCCAGCCCCATTTTTTATTCTTTGTTTTGAAACCGAGTCTCACTAAGTTGCGGAAAAGACAATTTTAACAAGTTGAAAAGCACTAGAACCAACAATTCAAACTACTAAAAACATGAACGCAGAAACATAAGTGTGTTATATCCCAAAGTTTATTAATCTTTAACAATGTATTAATTTATGGTGCCAGCTCATATCAGTTTTGTGTAGAACCCAGAAAATTTTTCATTCTTATTCATATATTTCAACTTCTTAAATTTATTTTTGAATATGTAGTATATATACATGGTACAGAATTCAAAAGGCACAAAGGAGTACATTTGCATATACACATATACACATACTCTCCCCCCGTATATACTGTTGTATGTGATAAAAATTGAAAATAGTTTGCTTTTAGACTTAACCCATCTTCAAAGCTTTTCTTCGTGGAACAGTGGAAAGATCAGTGCAAAGCAGCAGGTTTTATTTAAGTCAACTTGTTCACATCCTGCTGCTTTCCACTGATCTTTTATTTTTTTATTTTTATTTTTATTTTTTTTATTTTTTATTTTTTGCGGTACTGGGTATTGAACTCAGGGGCGTTCTACCTCCGAGCTACACCCCCAGCCCTATTTTCTATTCTTTATTTTGAAACCGGGTCTCACTAAATTGCGGTGGGCCTCACTAGGTAGCTGAGGCTGGCCGCGAACCCGGATCCTCCGGTCTCAGCCCCCCGAATGCTGGGATTACAAGCGTGCGCCACCATGCCCGGCGATCTTTTATTTTTCATTTTATTTTATGTACTTTTTTGGTGCTGGGGATTGAATCTAGGGGCCTTCTACTTCTGATCTACAACCTCAGCTTTTTTTTGTTTTATTTTATTTTGAAACAGGGTCTCACTAAATTGCAGAGGGTCTCAAATGCTGAGAATTACAAGCATGTGCCACCATGCCTGGCTGCGCATTGATCTTTAACAAATATATGGCTTTTGAAGAAGAGGACAAAAGCAGTATATTAGTAGCAACAATTGTCTAATATTGGTTGCATTTGGGATGGAACTATAAGAAAGAAATAAGCTAAGAAAAGAATTAGCCTGGTTACAAGCAAAGCTTAAAAGGAAGAGAGGAATCCAGGAATTTCAGAACTATGTTGAAAGATACTACTCTTTCTCCCACTCCAATTAGTATAAGCTAAAAGGAGAAATTATTCCATCTGAAAAGGCGAATTTAGCCTCAAGACGGAGACTAAATCAATTATGTAGCAATCAGATGTTTTGTTAAGACCTCTGATCGGATTAAGGGGCCATGCTAACCCCACTCAGCTAAACTAAATGGTGTCTAGAAAAGTGACTAAGGGCAAGGTTCTATGGAAGCCCGACAACCTCAAAGAACCTATAATTAAACCAAGAGAGAAATTTATGTCTCAAAAAGAACTGCTGCTGTGACTTTTGGCACATCGTGTTTACTGGGGTCACAAAAACACAGACACATATTTCAGAGTAAGATGGGAATGGTTTGGGAAACAAATGATCTTGGGGTCCCTAGATTTCCACAGGCAAAAGCAGGCTGAGAAATCTGCCCATCTGCCAACGAGAGCAAATCTTGCATTGCCCTCTTCAAATATGTCCAAGGAGAAAAATGGAAAAAGAATGAGCTCCTAGACTAAAGTGCCTTAAAGAGCCACAGAGAAACCTGGAGTGGAGGGCCAGAAGGCTCCTCTCCCCTCGTGGTCCTGGGGAGAGGAGAGAAGTCTAGGACCTCAAGTAGCAGAGTGTTTCAGCCTTCCTGGCAGCCTCCGGAGAGGCAGCAAGATCCCAGAGGAAATGCACGGTGCTTTCAGGGAGGGAGATCATAGAACGGGATTGGTGATTCATTCCCCATGGGACCATGGTGATGTAGCAGTGTACATGTGAGCTGCACTCTGTGAGGTAAGACTAGGATTGACCCAGCCTTCAGCACTAAGCAGCCCCCCCCCCCCCCCCCTATAGAACTAGAACTCTGGGCTGGGCGAAAGCAACAAAGGGGATTGAGGCTGAATTTTCAGTCCAGGAGGATTGAGTTTGAAAGTCAAAATTAAACTCGTGAGCAGAATATAAGGAGGTGCTTTTTTTGTATATTGGAGTTTGTGGACTAGAATTTTTGTTATAAATAAATTGTTTATTCATTCATCAAAAAGTCTATAGTATTTTGTGTCAAACACTCAGCTGGGACTTGAAAATATAACCGTGAGCGAAATCTCTGCTGTGAAACTTACAGTCGATACACAGGATTTGAGATTTAGTTGGGGACTTTGAAGTGGGGGTATATGTGTTGGCATGGCACCCTGTTTATAAATCCCATACCCACATTCAAATAATTTATTACTAACAAAGACGTAGGTAATATATAATACCTCTTTTTTTTTTTTTTTTCTAGAACGAGGTACAAATAACAATGAAACTGTATTTTCTCTAAGGCAATCTGGCTACCCAGCTATGAGCTCAAATCTTCTTTATTCAATCAAAATTCAAAGGAAGCTAGGTATGGTGGTGAATGCCTATAATCCCAGTGCTTGGGAGGCTGAGACAGGAGGATCACAGGTTTGAGGACAGCCTCCGCAAGCAGTGAGACTCTCATCAACCTAGTGAGACCCTGTTTTGAAATAAAAGTAAAATAGGGCTGGGGGTGTAGCTCAGAGGTAGAATGCCTCTGGGTTCAATCTCCAGTACCTAAATACATACATACATACATACATACATACATATATAAATACATAAATATGTAAATGTAATAGAGTATACCTGAGTATGAGTATGAAGAATATTTATCTCCTCCAGTAACTCAGAGTGAGAGAGCTAGAGGGTTAAGAGTCAATTTTCATTTCTTAGAAAAGAGATCAATAGATTTATTCCAGGTAGAAGCAAAAAGAATCTCACAGTTGACCACTTAACCAGATATTACACAGAAAATATCCCTCTGTCTTATATTTAATTGCATCAGAAAGAGATTTTTAAAAAAATTTTTTTATGATGGGGATGGAAGCCAGGGGCATTCTATCTGAGCTACAGCCCTAGCCCTATTTTATTTTTTATTTGGAAACAGGGTCTTGCTAAGTTGCTTAGGCTGGCTGTGAACCTGTGATCCTCCTGTCTCAGCCTCCTAAGTACTGAGATTGGAGGCTTGCACCATCATACTAGGCCAGATAGAATTTTTGTTACATGCTGTCTCTTAAAAAATGGACGAATAAGCTGGGTGTGGTGGTGCATGCCTGTAATCCCAGTATTTGGGAGGCTGAGACAAGGAGATCACAGGTTCAAGACCAGCCTCAACAATTTAGTAAGGCCCTCAGGAACTTAGAGAGATCCTATTCTAAAATAAATAAATAAAATAGGGCTGGGCATATAACTCAGAGGTAGAATGCCCCTGGGTTCAACTCCCCAGTACCACAAAAAACAAAAACAAAAAACCAGACAAATATTGTTAATGTGAATCCTGATCACAGGATTCACTATTTTTTTTTAAATCCCCTTCCAAGCAATAAAAGCAGCAAACATCTAAATAAAACAAATAACATCATAACTAATTACACAAAGTATTCTGTAGCAGCAATCTCCCATTTAGTTTACAGTTCTTATTCTTCCTTTATCCAAGTTTCAAGGTCACTACAATTCCTTAAGGGAAAGTTCAACAGACACTCCCCCCCAACACACACACATACACACACACACACACACACACACACACACACACACATGCACACAACCTTTTCTTTCCTTCTGAGGATTGAGAGAAGGGCAAAGAAGAGGGAAAAACATGTGAATAAATCTGGTCAGCTTAAAATAGAATTAGTACGGCTACACACTTAAAACTACTTACTCAGACTGCTTTTTTGATGAAGAACTCCAATAATTACCAGTATTTGGCAACAAGGATTGCATATAGCTTTTTGTGAGCTTAATATTTTATTTTAATTTTCAAACAGAATGTCTTTATGTGTGTTCTTGAGGGTATTGTAGTGGCTCATCTTTTTATTAAAACTATTTTAGGGAGCCAGCTGGAATTTGTATTTAGTTTTTGTTTCTTTGCGTGGTGAATTTGATTGTGCTGAATTTTGTAATAAAAATATTAACGAGCAGAGTTTTCCATTATTGAAGTCTTTCTGAGTTTAGTGGGAGGCATGACTTAGAACTTCTGACCATGGTTAATACAAAAATATGGGACCACATGTCATGGAAATGTATCAAAATCCAGTTGAGAAAATAAAATTTAGTTGATTTAATAGTAATCTTCATAATCAAGTTCTAGTGGTTGATTTCAATCTCTTGTCAGTAGGAGTGGGTTAATTAAATAATTCCAGGCTTTTTATCATGCAATTAATTTGCATGTTTTTGAAGAAGTCAACTAAGCTTGGCTACTTGTGTTAATAAAAATGCTTTCTTACCTTCTACTGTGTTAGCTAAGTCTTAGTGTTTCTGGGTTCATTTCCCATTCAGTCTACCCACCAGCTCCCTGGGATTGCAGCAATTATGTTAATTATCCTGTCCTTTTTTTTTTTTTTTTTCACAAGACCTTTGAGGTCAGTTTTTCCAGCTCTCAAAGTTTTTGTTGATTTTCAAATCATAATCTCATATTTCCAAGGCCTTATCTCTGTTTCTGGTTCTTTGTGGGGTGGGAGAAGGGGCAGTCAGCACATGGTAGATGCTTTATTTAATTTTCAAGTAACTAATAAGTTCAAATGGTTTAGAAATCAAAGGAATTACAGTGAAAAGTCCCCTTCTTTGGCACTCTTGTCTACCTCTCAGTACCTCGCAGATAATCTCTGCTACCTGATTTTGTTTCCTTTTAGTGTTTCTTTATGTATAGTCAAGTGGTGTACACATCATTTGAGAGCTGTCCAATTTTTTACACTGAAATTTCTGAGCATTTTATGTATGTTTACAATCTGATTTTCTCCCATTTACTTTTAAAAAGTCTTTATTTTTATTATTTTTTTAGAATAGTTTAGATTCACAGCAAAATTGAGCTGAAGGCACAGAGATTTTCAAATAACACATTCCCTGCCTCCGCATATATGCAGCCTCATTCACTATAAAGATCTCATGCTGGGAGCCGGGCCCGCTGGCGCACGCTTGTAATCCCAGCATTCGGGAGACTGAGACTGGAGGATCTGGGTTCGCGGCCAGCCTCAGCCACCTAGTGAGGCCCACCGCAACTTAGTGAGACTCGGTTTCAAAATAAAGAATAAAAAAATAGGGCTGGGGGTATAGCTCGGAGGTAGAATGCCCCTGAGTTCAATCCCCAGTACCGCAAAAAAAAAAAAAAAAAAAAGATCTCATGCTGGGAAGGACATATGTTAAGTCAATGGACCTACATCATCATCCAAAACCCATTTGAGTACATTACATTTGAGTACATTCTTGTCATTACACATTCTATGGCTCTTGACACACATATAATGACACATATTCATCATTACAGTATCAAAGAGCATCGTTTTTACTGTCCTAAAAGTCTTTGGTGCACTTCTTTTTTTTTTTTTTTTTTTTTTTGCGGTACTGGGGATTGAACTCAGGGGCATTCTACCTCCGAGCTATACCCCCAGCCCTATTTTTTATTCTTTATTTTGAAACCGGGTCTCACTAAGTAGCAGAGTGCCTCACTAGGTAGCTGAGGCTGGCCGCGAACCCGGATCCTCCGGTCTCAGCCTCCCGAATGCTGGGATTACAAGCGTGCGCCACCACGCGCGGCTCCCAGCTCTTTTTAGTTTTCGTTTTGAGACAGGTTCTCACTAAGTTACTGAGACTTGCCTTGAATGAACCTGCGATTTTCCTGTCAGTTTATCAAGTACTGGGATTAAAAAATGTGCACCATTGTGCCACACCCAGCTTAGACCAGAGTCTCTAAATTCTACACTTGTTAGTGGTTTATTTGATGGGTAATTACTTGGTCTACAAATCTTCAGATATATAAAAAGTCCACTTAGGATAAAAGGGACAGGATTGCATTGTCTTGACTGAATCTTTGACCATGACTACCTTTTACAGGTGATTTCCTTTTACAGGAAAATTAGAGGCAGGAAAGATCTCAGGTGAACCTCTTCTACTTGAGGGCAAGAGCCCATGAATCATCAGTAGCTGAACAAGATTAGAGCCCATGCAACCTGATATCTTTCTGGCTGCCTCATTTTCCTTCACAAAGCATCTGCTACTTGTTTGTGAGGAAACAGAAAGGAGCCATCTGGGGGGAGCTGTGTCCTCCTCTATATACAAGCTTGGTAGACGTGGAAATTCCACGTGGTGTCAGCTGTGAAGTGGTACAAACATCCAGAACTCTGGCGTCCGGGGCAAAGAGGAAAGAACAAGGGAACCAGCCGTCGGAACGTGGGTGAGCAGTGGTTAGCCTTATGCAGGACTTTCTGATAGCAGTCTACCCTCTTCATTTCTTCCCCTTTCCTTCCTCAAAAATAACAGTGCTATATATAAAATATTCATGAATTGAACAAGGTCTTGTAAATCCAGGAGAGTTGAAAGCTTTCGCCATTCTATTACACATGTTTTTCTTGGTCCCTCAGACCTCAGGCCAGAAAGCCCATTCACTACCAGGAATAGAATAATAAAAGCCAGTGTTTGCTGCTGGCTCTGTGCATGTGGCCAAGTGATTATGTGCAAGACCACTGTTAAGCTGCTAGTGGGGCATCCTGAAGGTGTCTGCTAAACACTCATCTCACAGGGTGATTTAGGGAGGCTGCAGGAACACGGTTCTTCTCAGTGTGCAAGGTAAAGTAATTCCACTCTCCTTGCGGCTGTTATCCATCCATTTGTCCCTTCATCTTCTCGTTTGAGTCTGTCCTGAGGTCCCACCCAATGTGTTCCTGAAGAAACACTTAGATGATGACACACAAAGATTACCAGCGTAGCCACTCAAAATACAAGGGCACTAGAAAGTCATCGTTGAGGGGGCAGAACTCCAGCTGAACTCCCATGTGTGTTATTTTATTTATTTATTTATTTATTTATTTATTTATTTATTTATTTATTTATTTATTTATTTATTTATTCATCTTCAGGGCTGGGGATTGAACCCAGGGGCATTCTACCTCCGAGCTATACCCCTAGCCTCATTTTTTATTCTTTATTTTGAAACAGGGTCTCACTAACTTGCAGAGGGTTTCACTAAGTAGCTGAGACTGGCCAGGAACCTGTCATCCTCCTGTCTCAGCCTCTCAAATACTGGGATCACAAGTGTGTGCCACCAGTCCTGGCTCTCTCATGCGTTTTAAAAGCTGAGCTTGAAGTAGGCTTGAAAGTTCCATTTTCCAACAAGATTTTGTTGGATCAAACTTGTAAAGCAAAATTTGGTAGCGATTTTATGTCTGTTGAATCTAATAAAATCTTGGGCTTGTATTTCCTGTCTTATTTATTTTTCATTTCCTTTTGACTTATTTTTAGTGGGTTTCATTAAAGTACCCAGGCAAAAAAACAATGAAAACATTGAAAAAGTAAAAACAATAAACAACAACCAAAAACCTGGTACACAGGTGTTTTTTCTGAGAAGAAATGCTCTTAAGTCATGCTGGCACCCAACCCTTATTTTTGTGTTGACCAGGGCTGTCCTGTGCAGAAGTTTCCTCCAGAGCCCCAGATAAGGAATGGAACAAGGACCCTTCGGTCTCCACTGAGCTACAGCTCTTTTAATTTGATTTCTTTTTTGAATTTGATTTTCTATTTTTATTGGTGCATTGTAGTCTCACATCATCATAATGTAGTTCAGATTAATAGGGACTTACACAGCACTTGGTAAGCTTACGCCTGGCTCCCTCCCAACCCCTTCCTTTTCCCCATGCATGATGTTGAGATTGGAACTGGTAATTTTACATATGTACATGACGTCAGTGGAACCGTTTCTTTCATTAATTTTCCTTCTCCTCCCAACGTCCCCTAAACTCTCCTGCATATCGCTCAATTAAAGTTTCTCTTGTATCCTGATTATTCCCTATCTTCTGCATATTAAAAAAAATATGACCCTTCATTTTCTGTGACTGGCTGTCTTGTTTAACATAATGTTCTCCAGGTTCATCCATTTTTCTGCAAATGACATAATTTTATTCTTCTTTATTGCTGAGTAGAATTCTATTGTGTGTCTGTTCTGTAATTTTGCAGTTCATTCATCTGTTGATGGACACCTATGTTGGTTCTATAATTTGACTAATGTGAATTGTGCTGCTACAAACATGGATATGCATGTATCACTATAATATTCTGATTTCCATCCCTTTGGAAAGATACCTAGAAATGGTACAGCTGCATCATATGGTGGATCCATTCTCAGTTTTCTGAGGATTCTCCACGCCAATCTCCATAGCAGCTGCACTAATTTGCAATCCCACCAACAGTGTGTAAGAGTTCTTATTTCCCCACATTCTCGCCAACATTTATTGTTGTTTGACTACTTAGTTTTGCTTTGCATCTCTCTAATTGCTAGTGATACTGAACATATTTTAACATATCTATTGACCATTTGCATTTCTTCTTTTGTGAAGCGTCTAATCAGTTCAATTATCTATTTAAAATTTTTTTTTAGTGTTATGTCTTTTAAGTTCTTTATATAATCTAGATATTAGTCCTCTATCAGAGGAGTAGCTGGCAACGATCTTCTCCCATTCTGTATGCTCTCTCTTTAAACTCTTGATGGCTTCCTTTGTGGAACAGAAACTTCTTAATTTAATGCTATTCCGTTTATTAATTCTTATTTTAAGCTTTGGGGATCTTATTGAGGAAGTTGGTCTTATGCCCTCTTCTAGTAATTTCACTGTCTCTGGCCTAATTTTCAGGTCTTTGATTGATGCTGAGTTGATTCTTGTGCAGGGTGAAATGTTAGGGTTTAATTAGAAATTTTCTACACATGGATAACCAGTTTTCCCAACACCATTTGTTGAAAAGACTGCCTTTTCTCCAACATATGTTTTTGGCACCTTTGTCAAAAGTCAATTGGCTATAAGTGTGTGGATTTGTTTCTGTATTATTATTATTAATATTATTTTTTTTTGGTGGTACTAGGGATTGTACTCAGAGGCATTCTAACTCTGGGCTATGCTCCCAGCCTGATTTTATTTCTTTATTTGGAAACAAGGTCCTGCTAGGTTGATGAGAGTCTCACTACTTGCTGAGGCTGTCCTCGAACCTGTAATCTTCCTGTCTCAGCCTCCCAAGTACAAGAATTATAGGCATGCATCAGCACATTGGCTGTTTTTTTATTTTCTATTCTGTTCCATTGATCTCATGTGTCTGCTTTTATCCAGTACCATGCTGCTTTTATTACTATGGCTCTGTAGTATGATTTGAATCCAGGTATTGTGATGTCTACTGCATGGTTCTTATTGCT
Organism: Graphiurus murinus; assembly: GCA_004027655.1. Lineage (NCBI taxonomy): Eukaryota > Metazoa > Chordata > Mammalia > Rodentia > Gliridae > Graphiurus > Graphiurus murinus. The sequence continues at coordinate 48,883 of PVLC010002846.1, read as the reverse complement.
GAGAATTGCTTTGGCTATTTTGGGTCTTTTGTTTCTCCATCTGAAATTTAGGACTGATTTTTTAGCTCTGTGAAGAATGACATTGGCATTTTGACAGAGATTGAATTAACTGTGAAGATCACTTTTGATAGAATGGCCATTTTGATAATATTTATTCTGCCTGACAAGAGCAAGAGATCTTTCCATCTTCCAAGATATTCAGTTTCTTTCTTTAGTGTTTTCTAATATTTATTGTAGATGTCTTTTACCTCCTAAGTATTTGATTGTTTTTGAGGTTATTGTGAATAGAATTATTTTCTGGATTTCTTTTTCAGTGGACTCACAGCTGGTGTGTAGAAAAGGTATTGATCTTTGCAGACTGATTTTTGTATCCCACTACTTTGTTGCATTTGTCAATCAGCTCTAGAGATCTTTGGGTTGAGTGTTTTGGGTCTTCTAAGTATAGGACCATGCCATCTAGAAGGAGAGAGAATTTCAGTTATTTTTCCTGTTTGTAGTCCTTTGATTTCCTTCTCTTGTCTTATCACTCTGGCAAGAATCTCAACTCTATTGAAAAGGAGTGGTGATAATGGACATCCTTGACTTGTTACTGATTTTAAAGGGAATTCTTATAGATTTTCCCCATTTACTATGACGTTGACTTTTGGTTTGTTGTATATTGCCTTTATGGTATTGAGGTAAGTTCCTTCTATTCTGATTTTCTGCAGTGGTTTTTTTTTTTTTTTTTTTGTGGTACTGGGGATTGAACTCAGGGGCATTCTACCCCTGAGCTATATCCCCAGCCCTATTTTTTATTCTTTATTTGAACCAGGGTCTCACTAAGTTTCGGAGTGCCTCACTAGGTAGCTGAGGTTGGCCGAGAACTCGGATCCTCTGGTCTCAGCCTCCCAAGTGCTGGGATTATAAGTGTGCACCACCACGCCCAGCTTCTGCAGTGTTTTAAACAAGCATGGCTGTTGGATTTTTGTCAAATACTTCTTCAGCATTTGTTGAGATGATCATGTAGTTTTTGTCCTTAGTTCTATTTATGTGGTAAATGACATGTATTGATTTGCATATGTTGAACCAGCCTTGCATCCCTGGAATAAAACCAACTTGATCCTGATGTACAATTTTCTTGATATGGTTTTAAATGTGTATCACTAGTATTTTGTTTAGAATTTTTGCATCTATGTTCATCAGGGATATTGGTCTGTAATTTTCTTAAGGTATCTTAATTCAGTTTTGGTACTAAGAAAATACTGGTTTCATAGAAGGAGTTTGGAAGAATTCCATCTCTTCCTATTTCACTGAATAATTTGTGAAGTATTAGCTTTAGTTGTTCTGTAAAGGTTTTGTAGAATTCAGCTGGGAATCCATTAGGACCTGGATTTTATTTGATGGAAGGCTTTTTTTTTTTTTTTTTTTTTTTTGGTATTGGGGATTGAACCCAGGGTCATTCTACCTCTAAGCTATACTTCCAGCCCTATTTTATATTTATTTATTTATTTTTTTTTTTTACAATATTGGGGATGGAACCCAGGGGCATTCTACCTCTCAGCTACACCCCCAGGCTTATTTTTATTTTTTTAATTTTGAAACAGGGTCTCACTAAGTCGTGGAGGGCCCACTAAGTAGCTGAGGCTGGCCATGAACCTGGATCCTCCTATCTCAGCCTCTCAAGTATTGGGATTACAAGCACGCACCACTATGCCTGGCTTATTTATTTATTTATTTATTTATTTATTTATTTATTTATTTTTGTGTCATAACTTATTTGTTTTTAAAAATTTTTTATAATAATTAGTGCATTGTAATCATACATCTTTGTTAGGTACAAGCTGAAAAAGGCATATATGTACACATTTCTCATTTAACCCCTTCCCCAAATCCCACCCCACTCCCTCGCCCTCCCTCCTTCTCAAGTTCAGTTTTAGTGATTGACCTTGATATATTTGTGAAAGTACATCATGTGCATTAGGGTGTCTCTCTGATTGGTAATGATGTTGAACATTTCCTCATATATTTATTGGCTATTTGTATTTCTTCTGTTGTGAAGTGTCTATTTAGATCCTTTTCCCATTTTTTGATTGGGTTATTTATTTTCTTAGCTGTGAGTTTCTTGAGTTCTCTGTATATCCTAGATATTAGTCCTCTATTAGAAGAGTAGCTGGCAAAAATTTTCTCCCACTCTGTGGGCTCTCTGCTGAGGTTTTTGATAGTTTCCTTTGCTGCACAGAAGCTCTTCAGTTTAATGCAATCCCATGTATTGATCTTCTTTGAGTTTCTGGTGCTTTTTGGGTCTTGTTGAGAAAGTTTTTACCTGTGCCTATGTGTTGAAGTGTTGGTCCTATGCCCTCTTCAAGTAGCTACAAGGTCTCTGGCCTGACTTCTAGGTCTTTGATCCACCTTGAGTTGACTCTTGTGCAGGGTGAGAAAGTGGGGTTTATTTCCATTTCCCTGCATATAGTTAACCAGTTTTGCCAACACCATTTGTTAAAGGCTATCTTTTTTTCCCAGTGTATATTTTTGGCTCCTTTGTAAAAAATCAATTGACTGTAAGCATGTGGGTCGGTTTCTGAATCTTCTATTCTGCTCCATTGGTCTATGTGTCTGTTTTTGTGCCAATACCATGCTGTTTTTATTACTGTGGCTTTGTAGTAGAGTTCGATGTCTGGTATTGTGATACTTCCTGCATGGTTCTTGTTGCTAAGAACTACTTTGGCTATCCTAGGCTTTTTGTTGTTCCAAATGAATTTAAGAACTGATTTTTCTATGTCTGTGAGGAGTGACCTTAGTAATTTCATGGGTATTGCATTGACTCTGTTGATGATATTTATTCTGCCTATCCAAGAGCATGGTAGATCTTTCCATCTTCTAAGGTCTTCATCGATTTCTTTTTTCAAATCTTTAATAATTTTTCTTATAGAGGTCTTTTACCTCCATGGTCAGGTTTATCCCTAAGTATTTTATTATTTGGGGGGTGCTATTGAGAGTGGAATTGTTTTCTGGATTTCTTTTTTAGTGGTTTTATGGTTGTCGTACAGGAAAGCTTCTGATTTTTTTTTTTTTTTTTTTTTTTTTTTGCAGTACTGGGGATTGAACTCAGGGGCTTTCTACCTTTGAGCTATACCCCCAGTCCTATTTTTTATTCTTTATTTTGAAACCAGGTCTCACTAAGTTGCAGAGTGCCTCACTAGGTAGCTGAGACTGGCCTCAAACCCGGATCCTCTGGTCTCAGCCTCCCGAATGCTGGGATTACAAGTGTGCACCACCATGCCCGGCAGCTTCTGATTTTTTTAAGATTGATTTTGTATCCAGACACTTTGCTGAATTTGTTAATCAGTTCTATAAGATTTTTGGTTGAGTTCGTTGGGTTTTCTGAGTATAGCATCATGTCATCTGCAAAAAGGGATAGTTTTAGTTCTTCTTTCCCTATTTTTACCCCTTTGATTTTCTTCTCTTGCCTTATTGCTCTGGCTAGAGTCTCAAGTACTATATTGAACAGAAAAGGTGATAATGGACATCCTTGTCTTGTTCCTGTTTTTAGTGGGAACTCTTGCAGTTTTTCTCCATTTAATATGATGTTGGATATGGGCCTATTGTATATTGCCTCTATGATATTGAGGTATGTTCCTTCTATTCCTATTTTCTGAAGTGCTTTTAGCATGAATGGGTGTTGGATCTTGTCAAATGCTTTTTCAGCATCAATTGAGATGATCATGTGATTTTTGTCTTTGATTCTGTTTATGTGGTGAATTACATGGATTGTATTTCATATGTTGAACCAGCCTTGCATCTCTGGGATGAACCTGACTTGGTCATGGTGTATAATTTTCTTGATGTGGTTTTGAATGCACATTGCTAGTATTTTGTTTAGCATCTAAGTTCATCAATGATTAAGGCCTATAGTTTTCTTTTCTTGAGCTATCTTTATTTGGCTTTGGTATTAATGTGATGTTGACTTCATAGAATGTGTTTGGGAGGGTCCTGTTTCTTTCTATTTCACAGAATAGTTTGAGGAGTATTGGGATTAGCTCTTCTATAAATGTTTTATAAAATTCACTTGGAAAACCATCTGGTCCTGGGCTTTTGTTTGATGGTAAACTCTTTATTGCTGTTTCTATCTCTTTGATTGCTATTGATTGGTTTAAGTTTTCTATATCTTTTTTTTTTTTTTTTCGGTACTGGGTATTGAACTCAGGGGCTTTCTACTTCGAGCTATACCCCCAGTCCTATTTTTTATTCTTTATTTTGAAACAGGGTTTCACTAAGTTGTGGAGTGCCTCACTAGGTAGCTGAGGCTGGCCACGAACCCGGATCCTCCAGTCTTAGCCTCCCAAATGCTGGGATTACAAGCATGTGCCACCATGCCTGGCTCTTCTTATCTTCTTGACTCAATTTAGGAAGGTTATATGTGTCTAGAAATTTGTGAATTTCTTCTAGATTTTCCATTTTGTTGGAGTATAGTTTTTCAAAATAGTTTCTGATGATCCTCTGTATTTCCATACTGTCAGTGGTAGTATCACCTCTTTCATCTCTTATTTTCATAATTTGATTTGACTCTCTCTTTCTTTTGGTCAGGTTGGCCACTGGTTTATCTATCATGTTTATTTTTTCAAGGAACCAGATTTTGGTTTTGTTGATTTTCTGTATTGTTTTTATTCTCTACCTTATTAATTTCTGCTCTGATTTTCATAATTTCCTGTCTTCTACTAGCTTTGGGGTAGGACTGTTCTTGTTTTTTGAGTGCTTTGAGCTGTGTCATTAGGTTATTTCTTTGGTGATTTTCTGTTCTTCTTATGTGGGCACTCAGTGCTATACATTTTCCTCTTAGTACTACCTTCAAAGTGTCCCAGAGGTTTTGATATGCTGTGTCTCTGTTTTCTTTGGTTTTTAGGAATTTTTTAATTTTTAACCTTACTTCTTCTATGACCCAATCCTCATTCAGTAATGTGGTGTTCAGTCTCCATGTTTTTACATGGTTACTCTGGGTCTTTTTAGAGTTGATTTCTAGTTTCACTCCATTGTGGTGTGAAAAGATGCAGGGAATTATGTTACATTTTTTGAATTTGCCAGTGCTTGCTGTGTGGCCCAGAATGTGGTCTATTTTGGAGAAGGTTCCAGGTGCAGCTGAGAAAAATGTGAATTCAGCTGTAGTTGGGTGAAAGAGTCTATATGTGTCTAATAGGCCTATTTGGCTTATGGTATCCTTTAGGTCTGAGGCATCTCTACTGACCTTTTGTTTAGAAGATCAGTCTAGTGATGTGAGAGGAGTATTGAAGTCTCCCAGTATTAGTGTATTGAGATCTATGTGTGTCTTTATATCATACAGAGTTTGTTTTATGAAAGTGGCTGCACCTATGTTTGGGGCATAGATGTTGATATTTGTTATTTCCTCTTGCTGGATTATTCCTTTTACTAGTAAAAAATGACCTGCTTTGTCTCTTCTGATAAGCTTAGGCTTGAAGACTAATTTATCTGATATCATGGTTGCTACTCCTGCTTGTCTTCGAGTTCCATTGGGATGGATTACCTTATACCAGCTTTTCACCTTTAGTTTGTGGGCATCTTTGCTTGTAAGGTGTGTTTCTTGCAGGCAGCATATAGATGGATTCTGGGTTTTAGTCCATTTTGCCACCTTGTACCTTTGTATTGGGGAGTTGAGACCATTTATATTCAGTGTGATTATTGAGAGATAATTTTTAATTCCTAACATTTTGAGTTTTGACTTCTGTTTGTGGTAGTGTTTATTCTTTGCTTGGTTGTTTACTTCCTAGAAATTATTGTTTCTCTAGTTCTGACATTTACTTGTTTGTTCTTCTTTGTAGTTAATCTCTTTGAGTATTTTCTCTAGTGCTGGTTTAGAAGACATAAATTCTTTCAGTTTCTGTTTTTCATGGAAGATTTTTACATCCCCATCAATTTTGAGAGAGAGTTTTGCTGGGTAGGAGAATCTTGGCTGCAAGTTATTTTCTTTCAGAGTTTGGAATATGTTACTCTAGCTCCTCCTGGCTTTCATGACTTGATTTTGGAGGTCTGGAGTGATTGTAATTCGTTTGCCTCTAGATGTCACTTGGCCTTTTACTTTTGTTGCTTTAAAATTCTCTCCTTTCCCTCTACATTAGTCAATGTGATTATTATGTGGCATGGTGAACCTCTTCTTTGGTCTTGTCTTGAGGGAATTCTATGTTTCCTGTGTCTGTGTGTCAACTTCTCTTCTGTTTGGAAAATTCTCTGATATTACTTCTTTGAAAAGATTGTTTGTTTCACAGTTTCAACTTCTAATCCATCTTCTATGCCTATTATTCTTAGGTTAGCTTTTTTAAAATTGGCCCAGATCTCACGATGTCCGATTCATACTGTTGAATTTTTTTTCTAGATTATGTATAATGGATTCATTTTTGGAATGGTCATCTTCTAAGAGTGATATTCTATTTTCTATGTGGTCTAATCTACTGTTTATAGTTTGTATTGATGCCTTCACTTCAGTTATTGTATCTTTCACTTCCTTCAATGCTTCTCTTTGGTTCCTGTTCAGGGTGTCAGATTCTTTGTTTATTTGTTCCTTTATTTCTTTCTGTCTCTCCCTACATTCTTTCCTAAAATCCTGTATTGTTTCTAGTATTAAAGACCTGAATTGTTCTTCTGGTAATCTCTGCCATTCTGGGTTGGTGAGATCTGTTATTGAAGGGTTGTGGTGGCTCATTGTTTCTTCGCTATTTTTTCTTCCTGTGGTTCCCCTGTTCTTAAATTTATATCTTTGCTGCTCTTGCAAGTTTTCTCATCCAATCTCTGCAGTGGGGGTTTAGAGGTGTCTTCTGGCATATACAGGGACAGGTTGTGTTCAGTGATAAAGGTTGAGTGAGAAGTCACAGTGATGAATGCAATAATAGGGTAAAGTAGAGGATATGGTCCAGTGGAATAAGAGGTTGAGTGTGTTGAGGTGATAAATGTAAAGATTAGAGATGGTAGATATGTCAGAGGATTCTGGTAGTCAATGTAGAGTTTTAAGTGTGGTAGTATGAGATGGTCTTGATATGAGACAGGGAAAAATGGAAAAAGAAAAGAGAAGAGGAAAAGTGTTGAGGAGATCAATATAGAGGGGAGAGAGGGAGGGAAGCTTGTAAAAGGGATAAGGAGGAGATTCAACAAACTAAGCAAAAAAATAACAAAATAACCAATCATCCAAACAAACATAAATAAATCAAGGCAACATGGAATGAAAACAGAGTAAAAACAAATAAAACATAACACACACACAACAACCCCCCCCAAAAAAAACCCCCCAAAAAGCAACAATAAGAAAGAAAAACAAAAACCTTGCTAGTTTATAATTACAGAGCTTAAATTTTTGAGTGTGTCTCTGGCATTCTTATTTGCCCTGTCAGTGCAGGCAGGGGGTTCCACCGATGCCTCTCCTGCTGCAGGCTTGTGTCTCTGAGCTCTCCACAGGGCCTGTCTGCGTGTCTCTCTCTGCCTTTGCTGGTGGCAGGAATGCAATCTATATGCCGGGCATTTTCCAGGGTGCCTGGAAGTTCTCTATGCCCTGTGTGCACTGGGACTCTCCCGCACTTCTGCTCTATCCAATCGCTTGAAGGGTGGGTGACTGAGTCCGCACTTTGTATAAGGGTCCCTGCACCCCGGGGGTGCAATTTAACTTACAGATCCCTGCCTCTCTGGTTCCAGTGAGAGGGGTGATCTGGTGTGTCCCAGGTGTTCTTGGTCACTGTTGATCCTGCGAGGATATGCCACCTGATTAGGGGGTGGAATTCCGTAGTCACTTACTCCACTTCTGGTCATTGGATGCACAGGAGGTCAATGGAGGTATTGGTGCTAATAGATGCTGCTCTTGGTGACTGGCAAGATGGTAGCTGGCAAGTTGGCAGCTGGTAAGGTGGTGGCTGGCAAGATGGCGGCTGCGGGTTCCCAGCTCATGTCACTGCCGCGCGCGCTTGCGCGCACCGGCTCCTTTGTTCTCCCTGGGTTCTGTTCAGCTGCTTTTTTTGCTTTATTCACTTTTTTTTTCCTGCTTTGCTTTTCTTTCCTTAGCAAGAAGTTGCATTTGCGACAGTTTTGGTTCAAGTTCTGCGGTGCAGTTGATCACTGCTCTGGCTCTAGAGGGAGAGGTGAACTGGGGTGGTCCAGTGGGGGCTTACGCTGGTCGTCCCACGTGTTCCGGTCACTGTGGAAGGTGCGGGGATCCGCCGCCTGGTTCGGATGTTGAGTTCTGGGGTTGCTTATTCCACGTCTGGTTGCTGGGTGCTCTGCTGGACGGCCGGCTTAACAGCTGCTGCTGCTCCACAACTTGGCACCACTGCCACACTGTCGGGCTCCTTTGCTCTCCTTGGTCAGCTTTTTGGGATCTCTTTAGTTCATTCAAATTTCATTCGTTTTTCTGTTGCTTTTTTTTTTTCTTCTGTCAAGAAACTGCTTTTATGGCAGATTTGATTCAAGCTCACAGTGCCTGAGGAGAGGTGTTTCACTCAGACGCCATCTTGGGCTTATTTTGAAATAGAGTCTCACTAGGTTGATGACAGTCTCATTACTTGCTGAGGCTGTCCACAAACTTGTGATCCTACTGTCTCAGCCTCCCAACTACTGGGATTACAAGAGTGTGCCACCACGCCTGGTGATGTCTCCTTTTTCATTTCTTATTTTAACAATTTGGGTCAGTTCTCTCTTTCTTTTGGTTGGTTGACTAAGACTTTATCAATCTTGTTTATCTTTGAAAAATCCAAGCTTTTTGTTTTGTTGATCTTTTTTTCTCTACTTCATTATTTTCTGCCCTGATTTTAATTGTTTCTTGCCTTACTGACTTTGGGATTAGTCTATTCTGTTTTTCAAGGGCTTTGAGTTGTAATATTAGGTTGTTTATTAGATGACTTGCTGTCTTTCTTATGTGGGCATTCAATGCTATAAAAATTTCTCCTATACCTGACTTCAATATGTCCCATAGATTTTGGTATGTTGTATCTGTTTTCATTTAATTCTAGAATTTTTTTGACTTCTTCCTTGTTTCTTCTATGATACAGTCCTCATTAAAAATGTACAAATTCAATCACTAAACTGAACATGAAAAGGGGGGAGGAGGGAGGGAATGGGGTGGGAAGTGGGGAAGAGTTAAATGAGACCTGTGTGTATGTATGCCTCTACCAGTTTGCACATCACAACAATTTATGATTTCAATGCAACAATAAAATAAAATTAAAACAATGTATAATTCAATCTCCATGTATTTATGTAATTCCTTTGGTCTTCCTGTTGCTGATTTCTGCTTTCATTTACTTATGATCTGAAAAGATGCAAGGACTTACATTACATGTTTTGAATTTGCTAGTACTTGCTTTATGGCCAAGAATATAGTGTATTTTGGAAAAGCTGCCAAGAACAACTGAGAAGAATGTGTATTCAACTGTCGTTGGATGGACTATTCTGTATATATCTATTAAGTCCATTTAGTTATAGTGTTCTCTAGTCTGAAGAGTCTTTACTGATTTTTCATCTGGAAATTTGTTCTAGTGGTGTGAGAGGTGTATTGAAATCTCCCAGTATTATAGTGTTAGGGCCTATCTGAGTCTTAATATCACAAAGAGTTTGTTTTGTAAAAGTGAGTGCACTGAAGTTTGGGGCATAAATGTTTACTATCATTATATAGTCTTGTTTAATTGTTCCTTTTATCAGTAAGAAATGACCCACTTTGTCTCTTCTGATAAGTTTTGGCTTAAGTCTGCTGTGTTGAATATGAGAGTTGCTACCCCTGCTTGCTTTTGCTCTCCATTTGTATGGAATATCATTTTCCATCCTTTCACATTTATCTTATGAATATCTTTGCCTGTAAGGTGAGTTTCTTGCAAGCAACATTTGTTAGATTATGGTCTTTAATCCATATTGCCAGTCTATGCTTTTTTTTTTTGCGGTACTGGGGATTGAACTCAGGGGCATTCTACCTCCGAGCTACACCCCCAGCCCTATTTTTTATTCTTTATTTTGAAACCGAGTCTCACTAAGTTGCAGAGTGCCTCACTAGGTAGCTGAGGCTGGCCGCGAACCCGGATCCTCTGATCTCAGCCTCCCAAATGCTGGGATTACAAGCGTGCGCCACCACGCCCGGCTCAGTCTATGCTTTTAATCAGGGGGTTTAGACTGTTGACATTCAATGTTATTATGTTATTACTGAGAATTGATTTTTATTTTCTGTCTTTTTTTTTTTTTGCAGTACTGAGGATTGAACCCAGGGGCATTCTACCTTTGAGTTACACCCCCATCCCTATTTTTTATTCTTTATTTTGAAACAGGGTCTCACTAAGTTGCAGAGGGCCTCACCAAGTAGCTGAGACTGGCTGTGAACTGGCGATCTTCATGTCTCAGCCTCCCAAGTACTGGGATTACAAGGGTGCACCACCACATCCAGCCTTCTGTTATTTTGAATTATATTTTCTGTTTGATATAGTGTTATTTCTCTTTTACTTAGTTGTTCATCTAGTGGAATTCCTCCCTTCTCTGATTCTGGTATTTATTTCTTGTTTCTTCTTTATGTTTCGTTTCTTTAAGTATTTTTTCTAGTGCTGGCTTGATTGTCATGAATTTTTCTAGTTTCTGCTTGTCTTGGAAGGTCTTTATTTCTGCATCAACTTTGAAAGATAACTTTGAAAGATAACTTTGCTGGATATAACATTCTTGGTTGGAAATTGTTTCTTTCAGTATTGGAGTACATTATACCAAGCCCTCCTGTTTTCATGATTTGAGTTGAGAAATTCGGAATGATTTTTATTGTTTTGTCCATGAATATCACCCGTCCTTTTGTTCTCAATGCATTTAAGGTTCCTCCTTGACTTCTGTCTCAGTAAACATTCTCACTGCTATAATACAATGACTGATCACACAACTTAGGAAGGAAGATTTATTTGCTCATGGTTTCTTTAGATTTTTGGATTCAGTCCATGTGAGGCCAGTGCCTGGATCTTAGGGCATGGTAGGGGGAGGCCGAGAGAGGGAGAACAAATAGGCTTGAAGCAGAGAGAACAGGAAAGCAAGGGGAGGAGGAGCCATATATAATCCCCAAGGCTGCAATCCCAGGGACCCACCTTCTCCAGCCACACCTTACAGGCCCTGGTCACTTCCCAGGTGAGTTTATAACGAAGCCCCACTTCCAACATTGCTATCTTGTTTCTGGAAGAGGTAGAGGGACTTTTTTTTTTTTTTTCGATACTGGGGATTGAACTCAGGGGCATTCTACCTCTGAGTTATACCCCCAGCCCTATTTTTTTTTATTCTTTATTTTGAAATGGGGTCTCACTAAGTTGCGGAGTGCCTCCCTAGGTAGCTGAGGCTGGCCGCGAACCTGGATCCTCCGGTCTCAACCTCCCAAATGCTGGGATTACAAGCATGCGCCACCACGCCCGTAGGGGGCATTTTAAATCCAAAACATTACAACCTCTTTTAGTAATTTTGATTATTATGTGGCACAGAGAAGTTCTTGTTTGTTCTTATTGGTGTCCTGAATGTCTCTTGTATGTGAATGTCCATTTTGTTTTCTATATTTGGGAAATTCCATGATATTATTTCTTTGAAGAGGTTCCTAATTACCTTGTTTTATGCTTCTAGATCTTCTTCAAAGCCTATTATTTTTAAGTTAGGTTCTTTCATATTATCCAAGAATTCTTGAATATTCTGGTTGTATTGTATTGTCTTTTCTATATTGTTGACTGTGTGGCCAGTTTTGGATGAGCTGTCTTCTAGGCATGAAACTTTATTTTCCATGTGCTGTAGACTGCCAGTGATTGTTTCTATTGAGGACCTTATTTAATTTATTGTCTCCTTCATTTCACTGAAAGCCTCTTTCTGATTCTTATTTAGGGCCTTGATTTCCTTATTTATATATTCTTTCATATCCTTACTTTTTCTCTGATTTCATTTCTAAGGTTTTTGATAATACTGAAAATCAAAAATTTAAATTCTCCTTCTGGCATTTTCTGCAGCTCTATATTGATGATCTCCAATGGTGTGGAGTTGTGGGAGTTTAATTGTTTTCTCATTGGTCTTCTTTCTCATGTTTTCAGCATTCTTAGGTTTGTATTTCTGTTGTGTTGGTATCCTTTTTTCTCGTTGTGTGGGAGTCCTATGTGTATTCATTGTCTCTTTATAATAAGTCCTGTGCTGGGGGTATATATTTGCCTCAAGAAATCTGTCTCATATATTCTGAATTTCGATTTTGTTCCCCAGCACCTCTTTAGTGGGCTATAGTGCCTCGCCAGTGCATGCAAGCAGCAGTTTCTGATTGGCTGCTGTCCTCCATGCTCTCCAGGACCAGAGACTGTAATGTTACAAACCAATAGCCCTGTAGGCTATTGCCTTAATGTCCCAGGGACACCACCACTACTCTGCTGGTTGTGATCACTCAAAACCTTGAAGACCCTCTCCTTTGGCCTCCGTGGACACTGCACTCGAAGCCAGCAGGGCCAGAGATTATGGCATTCAGAGCCTACAGCTGGGATGTCTAAGCTTTATTTTTTATTTATTTATTTTTGTGGTACTGGGAATAGAGCTCAGAGGCATTCTACCTTCAAGCCATACCCTCAGCCTTATTTTATTTATTATTTGGAAACAGGGTCTTGCTAGGTTGATGAAAGTCTCTCTACTTCCTGAAGCTGTCCTCAAACTTGTGATCTTCTTTTCTCAGCCTCCCAAGTACTGAGATTACAGGTGTGTGCCACCTGCCTGGCTCTGGCTGAGCTTTACTGCCATAGAGATACCACTGCTGCTCCATTGGCTGCAGTTGTGTGAGTCTGTGTCAGCTGCTGGCCTTAGTACTCACCAGGCTCAAACTCTGTTGACCTAGAGATTACAATGCATTCCAAGTCTGTGGCACAGCTGTCTGAGTTAAATTGTCCCTTGCTGCTCTGCCTACTCTGATTATGTGAAACCCTGCTGGCCCCTGGCCTCCCTGCTCATAGGGCCCAACCTCTGTCAGGGGAGAGATTGTGTGGTTCCGAGCCTGGGGTGTAGGTGGCTCAGTTACTTAGCCCCAGGGACACTACAGCTGTTTTGGCAGGTGTAATCGTGTGAGATCTTGCTGGCTACTGTCCTTGGTATTTGTGGTGCCCAAACTCTTCCAGGTGAGAGTTTATAGCCTTTTGAGCCCGGGACACGGTTGTCTGAATTATTTTGTCCCAAAGACATCACTGCTGACAATTCTGCAGTAATCACTGGAGATCCCTGAGTGTCCCTAGTGACTGTCTGCTAATTCATGTTTCTGCTGTGTCTTACTGTAGCTCCTGCCCCCATCTCTGCAGGGATGGTCTGCAAATTCACAGACCCCATGAGGTTGATCAAGTCCCTGTAGCTGTGTCAGCTCCCGCTAGGACAGGCTGTAAACTCATGGTCTTGACGAGGCTGGTTATAGCTACTCAGGTCCCTGTAGGATGGATCTCTTGTTTCTTGGTTCTGACTAGTTCGGCTGCAGACAAGTTAGCTGGGTGATTTGGCTGGGTGGTCTGGAGAGTCGCGGTCTTGAGATATTTGAACATGGAGAGAAGAATGTGACTGCTTTTTCTTGTTGGTTCTCTGCAATTGTTGGCTTGACAGGATTTAGCTTCTTCTTCACTAGAGTTCATCTCTCAGAGCTGCTGGGTTCCAGCGACGGTCAGCTCCAGAGTGGACTTGCCATGATGGCTCCTGCCTCAGCTCTCCACTCACCAGATGAGGTGTGTAGACCTTTTTTCAGTTATCTGTTATGTATTTATTTATTTATTTTTGGTCCTGGGAATTGAACCCAGAGATATTCTACCTCCAAGCTACACCCTCAGCCAGATTTTATTTCTTATTTAGAAACAGAGTCTCACTAGGTTGCTGAGAGTCTCACCAAGTTGCTGAGGCTGGGTTTGAACCTGTGATCCTTCTGTATCAGCCTGCCAAGTACTGGAATTACACGCATGTGCCATCATGCCCAGCTTTCCTCTGCTCTTTGTGGTGCTTCTGTTCAACTATGTTTTGACTGTCTTTCTTCTGTTCAGTTCTGACTGCTTTTCTTCTCTTGCCAAGAAACAGTCTTCTTGCTGTTTGAGTTCTCAGTTTTTGAGCAACCAAAATTCCCTGCTGTCTCTATTCTGACTTCTTTAAAATCCCCAGATTTTATTTTAAGGTAGGGTCTTGTTAAGTTGCCCAGGCTGGCCTTGAATTTTTAATCCTCCTGCTTCAGCCTCAGGAGTAGCTGGGGTTATAGGCCTGTGCCACCACACTAGGATCAGTTATCCTTTTTAAAAACAGCTTTATTAGCCAGGTGTGGTGGCGCACGCTTGTAATCCCAGCATTCGGGAGGCTGAGACTGGAGGATCCGGGTTCGCGGCCAGCCTCAGCTACCTAGTGAGGCATTCTGCAACTTAGTGAGACTCGGTTTCAAAATAAAGAATAAAAAATAGGGCTGGGGGTGTAGCTTGGAGGTAGAATGCCCCTGAGTTCAATCCCCAGTACTGAAAAAAAAAATAAAACAACTTTATTGAAATATAACTGACATTAAATGCTAATTTTTAAAGCATATAACTTGCTAAATTTTGATGTGAATATACATGTGTGAAAACACCATGACTAATATAATGAACATACTCATCACCCCCCAAAGTTTCTTTAAGCCCCTTAGCAATCTCCCCTTCCCCCACGTCATCTCTTGTAGGTTTTTCTTTTATAGTCTGTTAATGTGATGACATATCTTTAATCATCTGGTCCTTTCTTACGGTTCTTTTCCTGGCTGTGAGTAGTTTGCTCACATGCATATGCCTATCAGTACTCAGCTGAATACTTGACAGGACCTTCTCCAGATAACGGATGTTTTTATTTGTTTATTGTAGTTCACTTATCTCCAAGACTTTGGCTTGCAAACTCTAGCCATTTTGTCCTTCTTAGACACCCAGCACCATCTCCCCAGTTTAGGCATATTACCAGGTAAAGCTTGGTTTTCCCTCCCTGCACTGCAGCTTGGAAAGTAAAGGTTTGCCAGGTGTGGTGGCGCACGCTTGTAATCCCAGCATTTGAGAGGCTGAAACAGGAGGATCCAGGTTTGAGGCCAGCCTCGGATACTTAGTGAGGCCCTCCGCAACTTAGTGAGACCCTGTTTTAAGATAAAGAATAAAAAATAGGGCTGGGGGTATAGCTCAGAGGTAGAATGCCATAGGGCTGGGGGTATAGCTCAGAGGTAGAATGCCCCTGGGTTCAATCCCCAGTACCGCAAAAAAAAAAAAAAAAAAAAAAAAAAAAAGTAAAGGTTCTTGGTGTATAGGAAGCAGTGTTTACACTGAAATGGAATTAGCAGAGTTGTCTGCAGAGGCTGTGAGGACGTACGGGACATGCAGGCATCAAAGAAAGGTAGGGCAGTGGAATGGGGGAGGGGGTTACAAGCCAGGTGACAGCTATTTGGGAGAAGGGGATTGGATCATGTACACAAACCTTAGGGAAAGAGGCAAGTACTGCAAAACGGGATGATGGAAAGGATACTAACATTTATTGAGTGTGATACTGGCTGCACAGGCTGACAAGTGAACAGTGATTTAGCCAGTCTAATAATGGTTTTGTCCCTAAACTCACTCCAGGCAATTTGTGAATTAGGTGTTCTCCTTAAGCCGTTCTTTCTGTTTATGAAACTGGGAGGGACTGTTAGAGTCCCCTTAAACATCACTACGCTGCTGCATAGGAGGAAGACAAATGTTACTGCAGCAGGAGGCCCTGACTCACTTAGGATTAAAGCTCCTTTAAGAACTCCAGGAAGAACTAGGAACAGTGTGCATGCCTGCAATCCCGGTATTTCAGAGGCTGAAACAGGAGGATTGCAGGTTCAAGGCCAGCCTCAGGAACTTAGTGAGGACCTCAGCAACTTAGCAAGACCTTTTTTTGAAATAAAAATTAAAAAGGGATGGTGGTGTATCTTGGAGGGAGAATGCCCCTGGGTTCAATTCTCAATACCAAAAAAAAAAAAAAAAAAAAAAAAAAAAAGAACAAGAACTCCAGGATCATCTAGAATTGATTAGAATGCCACATTCTATTTGACCACTATATATGATTAGCCTGAGTCCTTTTTGCTTTTACTTCTCTACAGAATCCTACCCCCTCTCCCCCCCTTTTTGTGGTACTAGACATTGAACTCAGGGGCATTCTACCTCCAAGCTACACCTACAGCCCTATGTTTTATTCTTTACTTTGAAACAAGGTCTCACTAAGTTGCAGAGGACCTCACTAAGTAGCTGAGGCTGGCCATGAACCTGCGATCCTCCTGTCTCAGCCTCCCAAGTACTGGAATTACAAGTGTGCGCCACCACACCTGGCAGAATCCAACTTTTTTATTATTAGGATATCAGCAATCTAATTTTCTCCTGGTAGAGCAGGGACTTGAAGGAATATTGTATTGCTGGAGAAAGGAAAAAAAAGCTAACTTGATAGGCAAAGCATAGCCTTTGTCGGATGGTGCATATCAGCTGTAGGAAGTTGGTGCACTGGTCATGTCCTGGAGGTCCAACAAGAAGTAACAAGTGGACCAGAAACCAAGCGGTGAGGCAGAGGCAATCCAAGAGTACTGCAGGTTCACACGGGCAGTCGGCACCCAGCATTAAGGCTTGCTGACAGCACAGAAGGAATACAGATTAATCACTCCCCTGGGCCCATATTATCTCTCCCAGGCCGTTCTGCCTATCACTGGCTCCTTGGACCCAGAGTTTTGGAATAGAGGTTCACTGGCAGTTGGTGGAGTCTAAATTATGCATGCATTCTTTGACTTAACAGCTTGTAGAAATGGCGATTCCATTCTTCACACTTTTTATAGGAGCTCTGTTTGTGTTTGACGGTATCGGGGAATTTGGGGGAAAGGACATAGGAAGTCTTCTCTTCTATGATTTATAAGACTTAACACATTACATATAGGGATAAATAGTGAGGTAAGAAGTGGATATATAAACAAATTGGTTTTTCTGGAGTAAGCACATACCTCTTCTAGTGTCAGCATTTGGTTGCTTTGGGATGGTGCAGAATACCTTGGGTCCATCACCATCATTGCATTTCCTCGTTCTCTAATAATCATCTATAATACTCTGTGGATAGCAAGTGAGTCTTATTAATCTCTGTATCCCCAGCACCTAGCAGTGATGAATGATATAGGTTCATCTTTTCCTTACTGGACATGTTCTAGTCTAGATATCATTTGAATTAGAAATTCTTTCATAACAAACATCCTATCTTTCTTTTCTAGTGTAAGTAGGAAGTAACTCAGAACAGCACTAACAGACATTTAGTAACTGTTGATGATGCTAATGATGACATCTAGTTTCCATGGCAACATGTGCTTATCCTTACAGTGTTTTTTGGACTATGTAAAATTTGGAAAAAAAAAATATACCTCTTCCCACATTGTGAAAAAACCTTTTGTATTCCAGTGTTTCTATTCACCTAGTCTTTTTTCCCACTAAATATGTTTATTCTAAGTTGTTGAATCTATTATCTATATGCTGCGGACTATAATGATGTCAAGTTAAGACATGGTCTTGGGGGGTTTTGATTTGGTGTTGAAGGGGGGGAGAAGCAGAGAATAAGGGCGGTGCCTTCTTAAAAATGTATGGATGGCAAACCCATTTTTAGCCCACATTTTCTTTTTTTGTCCCTTAATTTTTTCCAATGTGATCCTCATTAATTAAACTAACTCCAACTCTCTTTAGACCTTGCAATTACCTCACTTGCTGTATAGCCTCTACTAAAAGCAGTGAGAGAGGCATCTGAGATAGTTCTAGAGTGTGTCCATCCAGGATAAGTAACAGCTGGAATTAATCATTGCTGTGCTGGCTGGTAAATACTTAGATATCAGCGGCCGGCCACTCGACTCTGACCCACGGCCACCCAGGGCTCCTCTCTGATGACGGTCTATTGGAATCTTTTTGTACCTCCTTCTGGAGACAGTCTAGAATTACTAAAGCAAATACAGAAATGTGTTCTTTTTTTCCCCTCACAGTATGCACCTTGCTATTTTTTAAACAATATATCCTAAAGATTCATCAAGATCTGCCTCATTTAATCACTACAGAATATTCTACTATATGGATGATCCATTTATCATCAGCTTTTACTGAATAGCATCAGCATATAAAGATAAGCATTTCCTGCTCCCTCATGCATCCGTGGGTGAGGTAGGGTGGCTCTGCTTCACACCGCAGGGCTGTAGATCAACCGAGGCAGGGTTGTTCCTTACGGGAGCAGTCAACACCAGGCCATATTACTCTTGTGGTGATGCCAAGTGAGCCAATAAACGAGTTTGTCATTTAAATTCATTCATTTCAAGTCTTTGCTCACATCACAGCTACTAACATCTCGCTGGCTAAAGCGATTTAGATGATCATCCCCATAGTCAAGAGGTGAAGACATCTACCGTACCCATCTTGCATCCTTGGCAAGGTCATGGATATACAAAACTACTATAGCTAATAGAATTCAGGCCAATAATTCAATCTACCATAAGTCCCTTTTTATTTTACCAGTTGTCTATTGATGGATATTTAATTTGTTTTTACCTTTTGCATATTTATACATTTTAGATTAATCTCAACTCTGGACTCCCATTTCATCAAGATAATGAGAATTCACTCCACCATTAGTAAGACTTACAGCCAGGCTTGGTGGCGTAAGCCTGTAATCCCAGTACTTGGGAGGCTGAGACAGGAGGATAGCAGGCTTGAGGCCAGGCTCAGCAACTTAGTGAGACCCTTAGCAACTTGAGCCTGTTTCAAAATAAAAAATAAACAAATGAGCTCGGGGCATAACTCAGAGGTAGAATGCCCCTGGATTCAATCTCCAGTATAAATAAATAAATACATACATACATACATACATTGACTTACCATTACCTCAGTGTGAAACTCTGACATCAGGATCATATGCAAGTTAAATATCAGAGAAGCCCCTATGACTCTCTTTCTTTTTTATTTTTATTTTTATTTTTGGCACTGGGATTGATTTAAGGTCATTCTACCTCCAAGCTACCCCCCTACCCCTATTTTTATTCTTTATTTTGAAATGGAGTCTCACTAAGCTGCAGAGGGTCTCACTAAGTAGCTGAGGCTGGCCACGAACCTCTGATACTCCTATCAGCCTCCCAAGTACTGGGATTACAAGCGTGCGCTACCATGTGAGGCATGACTCTCTGTTAATTGACTTTACTGGTTATCATGGAGGCAGGGTCCAGGAGTTATGATCTTTTAGGACCTGAGGCACTATTTCCAGGACTCTCTGTGAAGGCTTGGACTTTGTGCTTCAAGTTCAATCTGCAATAACCATCACCCTTTCAATAAATGCCTCAATAGTACTTAGAAGTGAGTTAGCAAGAGTCAAATATTTGGGGACATATATTTTGCAGAAAAGGGAAAACTATGTAATTTCCCATATTTATATATTTGGGCCTCTTTTATCGTATATCTGGGCTCCTTTTTTTCATTTTTGCAACAGAGCATGTTGGGTAGTTTTACTGATGCAAAAATATTCAGATAGGATTGTAGAAAAAGAAACTAAGTTCTTAAAAGTTTGCTCTAGATTTACACATATGTACATACTAGGTTGAGTTTTTAGTGTATGATGAGAATATTACTACATAGCATATGTCCATCCACACATTCTCAAGACTTACAGTCTTCATAAAAGAGAAATTGGGTAGAATATAGAGAAATAGATTGCAGTATTCTGCCATAGCAACAAATATAACTTCAGATTTTTTCAAGTATATGGTTACCTGCTTAGAATTTAGGAAATCATTCTGCCACAATAGGATTGGTCCATATTTCTTTTACTTCTAAAAATGAATTTTCATTCATTGGCTTATTCCCTTACCAATTCTGCACAGAGCTCCAAGCACTGCGCCCCCAAGCAACTGAGTCCCCAACACTGTGAATGCAGACATCAAAAGGTGCCATTTCTTCCTCAAGGAGGGGATGGTGCAAAGGAGAGGAGGCAAGCAGAGACTAGACCCAAGTTGTGTAAGTGCAGGATAGGAGCTTGTGCAAGGCATGAAGTTGTCATAAGCAGGGAGTGCTAGGCAGATGGGAGCAGATTCTACCCCAGGGCAGGCACTGCTGAAGGGGTCTTGAAAGATGAGCAAAAACCCATCAGCAGACAGTGGAGGAAGGCTATCTCAGGCATTCATGATAAAAGCCAGCTAGTAGCAGAGGCCCTGAAATGCATGGAGTGCTGGGAAAGTACAGCAGCGACGTTGGCCACAGGTTAAGATATGTGAAAAGTTAGGCATGGATCCCATCTTAGACCTAGAGCAAGGAAATCACGCGAAAGATTGTGTTTCAGAAAGACTACTCGGAAACTGTGCAAGATGCATCCCTTGAGCAGGAGGAGGCGGAGGCTGGGCAGGGGGCCAGGATAAGAAGCAGGAGACTGTGGTAACAGCCTAACTGGAGTTGAGAGGATTAAAAGGGCCCCGTGGTAGTGTGTACCTGTAGTCCCAGCTACTTGGAAGGATGACATGGGAGGACCACTTGATTCTAGGAGTTTGAGGCCATCCTGAGCAACATAAAGAGACCTCACCTCAGAAAAAAAATTCATACAGTTAGGGAATAATGTTGAACTCAATATTTTTTTTGGCAAATATCATCATGCTATTCTTCCACTTCCACCCCTATAGTAGATTCAGGATACAATACAAGCTCATCAGCTGGGCATAACAAGTCCTTTCCTATAAGGACTACTTTCTACTCTTTCTCCTCCCTCCCAGGTCCCTCAGTTTGCATCTTTAGCTCAAGCTCTCTCTAAGTTTCTGAATCTTGCTGGGTATCCTGGAACAAGTTACCCCTTCCTCGCCTGACAAGTTTGTGCTTATATTTCAAATATCACTCCAGATACCATCTACCGCAGAAAATCACTTTGGATCCCCTGTCACCCCTGGTTTAGGTACTGACCCATGTGCTTCAGTATACCATGGGTTCCTTTTACATTGAATTTAGACCACCATCCTGTAAACTGAATCTCCAAGAAAACAGTGGATACTTTGAGGTCAGAGGCTGTGTCTTATCTTTCAATGTCTAGTCCTAGAGTGACTCACAGCTCATTAAGTAGGCTCTCAATTAATTAATTCTTCCGAGTGATTGAGTGAAGTGGCCAGTAACGCCTGGAACTCCTTACCCTCCAGTTCTGTCTCTACTGGAGTTGTTATAAGACATTAGAAAAATGTGACATTAAGACTTCGATCTGAGGAAAAGAGTCAGAACATGTAGCTTTGCTAATAGGTCCAAATCTAAGAGGAAGCATCTGCCTCAGGTCTTGGCAGATTGTCTTGCCTCCCTCTAATCTGTTCTTTTATCCAACAGATGTCTGAGTACTGCAACCTCAAGATGATTAATAACTCAAGGATTGGGGAGAGGAGTATTTTTGTACTTTTTCACCAGTACTTTGGACTCAAATCTTTCCATCTCCATGTGTGACATCAATTTTGCTTTCTTCTATTGAGGTGTATGCCTAAATAGGTTTAACTATGAATAATTGCTAGAATTTATAATTATCAGTTACAGCAGAAATGACAGATGGGCTGTAGTCCCAGAAACAAGCAAAGAAGGGGACAAGAAGTCAGAACAAGTGATAGGGGACATTTGGAAGAGGAAAGTAGTTGATTTGGAGGACTCTGAAAAGAAGAAAGAAGCCCAATATGTTGAGGGTGTTTTTGGTTAAACTCTTTGTTAATTCTGGCTGTGGTTCCAAAGGTCTAACCATGACCCTCTGGGAGAACTTGGAGGTACTGTAATAGGCTGGAAATCTAAATTAAAATTTGTGTCTTCTCAATCAATAAGTAGCTAAAATACAACTAGTGGTGTATGCAGATTTCTATACTTAAATGACTGAGCTAGGTCTGGTTACCGTGGACTGGAAGCTCTGATTTTATATTTGTGTAATACCTTATAATGTACAAAGATCTTTTTCTTACCTGACTTATCATATCCACCATAACTTTGAAGGGTAAGGTAGGGAAGTAGCCCCATTTTTCAGATGAAAAACAAGATTTGGGCTATGACTTGTATATGGTCTCATGTGTTGAACTTATTCAACATAGATAGATGAGTTTGCAAATTCCATAGCTGTTAGTCCAGTACTTTTTTTCTGCACCACAAAGACATCTCTGTGGAAAGGAAACATATCCAGAACAAAAGCTAGAGAAAGACTGGATATCAGATATAAAACACACAGTTCTTAGAAACTGAAGAAAAGGAAGGACAGGGCTGAGAGCGAGGCTAGATCTTTCTGCTAAGCAGTGGTATTGCAAAGGAAGGGATTCTGGAAGAAAGACTTGGTTATGACTTTGAATAAAGGTATGCTATGGCCGACCATAAATAGTTGTGCTTTGACATTTAATAAATGCACCCCATTCATTAAGAAGTGCATTTTTTGGCATTTAAAACAGATCTAAAATTATGTTGTTAAAGAATGGATATAGGAGATAATTGAAAAGTTACATTCCCAAGGTTGTAGATATAAGAATGAAATTCAAACCTCCTTCAATGATGCAGCACGATTTAATAGAAAACATTAGCACTCTCCCTCCTCTTCTTCTTCTTCCTCATCTTGATTTTGTGGTACTGGGGATTAATCCTGGTGGCATTCTACCTCTGAGATACACCCCCAGCCATTTTTTATTTTTTGTTTTTGAAACAGGGTCTTACAAAGTTACTGAGAGTCTTGATATGTTGCTGAAGCTGGCCTCAAACTTTTGATCCTTTTGTCTCAGCCTCCCAAGTACTAGAATGACAGGCATGCACCACCATGCTTGGCTTAGTGCTTTTCTTGAATCATTAGAATATTTATTCTAGGCAGTAGCATAGAAAAGAATGTATAATTCCTATGGGAAAAATGCATTTGTCAGACCCAAATTTTGTTAATGTAAGCATTTAAAAATTGACCATATAGCCGGGCTTGGTGGAATGTGCTTGTAATTCCAGTACTTGGGAGGCTGAGACAGGAGAATCACAGGTTTGAAGTCAGCCTTAGCACTTTAGTGAGGCCCTCAGCAACTTAGTGAGACCCTGTTTAAGACTAAAGAGTAAAATAAGGCTGGGGGTGTAGCTCAAAGGCAGAATGCTCCTGGGATCAATTCTCTCTCTCTCTCTCTCTCTCTCTCTCTCTCTCTCTCTCTCTCTCTCACACACACACACACACACACACACACACACACACACTTGACTATACTTATCCCAGGAATATCAACCTGGAGAAATGGATATTTTATGAAAGTCATTCAGAGAGCTAGTAATAGAAACAACTATGATTTATTATTTATTATGGGCTAAGTAGTCTATTAAGCATTCTATCTATATTGTCAGAAAATGTCTAATAAGTGTTCACAATTATTTGGCTTTTACAAATAAATGCATTCAAGCTTAATTAAGGAAAATAATCTGTCTAAACTTACACCGGCAAAACTGAGAGTTAGAATAGGGATTTTAATTCAAATATGCTTCGATTCAAAATCTGTAATACCAGCCCTATGCTAGTTATTTTTAAAATAAGCTATTTACAGTGTTACCTGGATGACTTTGGAATTCAATCCTAGGTCTAGCTATTGTGCCAACATCACCTGATTTTAACTAATTAAAAATTTTTGGTGTGTGGTACTGAGGTTTGAACCCAGGAGTGCTCTACCACTGAGCTATACACTCTAGCTCTGTTTTATTTTGAAACAGGATCTCGCTAAGTTACTGTGCTCTGTCCTCAAGCCTGCAGTCCTCCAGGTCTCAGCCTCCCAAGTATAAACATTACACGTGGGTCACTGAACTGGGCCATCATCTGATGTTTAGATGTCAATTCCATCAGCGATTCAAATCTGAGAAAGTTGGGTGCATACTCCCAAAACATCACTAGGTGGCGCCAGTGCACCAAGAAGCAAGTCCGCAGGCCTTTTGGAGATCAGGACAGGATTTATTCTAGGAAGTCAGAGAAAGTCAGGAAAGGCTGGTTTTGATTAGAGAAGTGCTAAAAAGCTCACTCCCTCTGACAGCTGGCTTTATTTCTTTTCTGGATAATGTAGATGAAGAAGAAGATGAGAGGTCTCTGGAGGTGTAGAGAATTGCTAGAGCCAAGAGCTATGTGGGATGAATGCATAATCAGAGAATTCTGTTCTTCCCCAGGAGTGGCTTTAATAATCCGATGTGTGGCTGAGCTGTGGGTTGTGGAAGCAGAGCACACCACCGCTCTGCCCTGTGTGGTCTGCCTTTGCTTAGAGCCTCCAGCCTTGCACATTATGTAATACTGAACATACCTAGTTGGCTTATATCTAGAGCTTCCGATGGAATAACTTGAAATGATAATAACGATAGTGGCAATTGTTATTATATTAGCAGGCATGTGCATAATACACTCTAGCATGTAGAGCCCTCTCACTTGTACTCGTTGAGGTAGTTGAACCCTCTGGCTGCGGATAGACCTTCCTGAATCAGAGGATGTGGGGGAAGGATAGGGGAGAAGGGGAGGAGGGTTTTCCTCTATGTCTAGGAAGGACTTCTCTGAAGGATTCTCCAGAGAAACAGAACCAGAAGAGCTTTGTCTTTCTGCCTGTCTTACTCTATTTGGATTTGTCCGTCCGTCCATCCACCCATCCATCTGTCTATCCGTCCGTCCATCCATCCATCCATCCATCCATCCATCCATCCATCCATCCATCCATCCATCATTGGCTCCTGTGATTGTGGAGTCAGGCAAGTCCAAAGCGTGCAGGGAAGGGTGGACGTTGCAGCTCGCGTCTGCTGGACACCTGCTTCCTCCAGGGATCCCAGTCTTTTTTCTTAAGGCCTCCAACTAGTTGGATGAGGCCTATCCACATCATGAAGGGTAATCCGTTTCACTCAAAGTCTATCGATTCAAGTACTGATCTCATTTAAAAACACCTTCACAGAGACATAGAGATGTGTTTGATGGAATCTCCGGGTAATGTTTTATAGCGAAATCGACCCATAAAAGAAACTACCACATGTATGTGACAAATTCTCGGCGGGGCTTGAGGGGAAATGGTGTTCCTTTTGTTGTCTTTGCTGGGTGCAGAGCTGTTTATCTCAGTGACCCCTTCACTCTCTCCCGTGCTGAGGTTGCTGAGTTGGCAATGGTATTTCGGATAATTATATGGAATGTTTTTATGTAAATATTTTAAAACCCAAGAATTCCGTTAACACGGCTTCCAATCATATCATTCCATGTCACGATTATAAGGTGGGATTGAGATTTCTTTCTGAAAGAAGTACCTAGAAAAGGCATGGAATGAATAAAGTGCCTTTCAAGCGAGGTATAGAAGCATCAGAGGTTACTTTTGGAAGGGTCCTTAGAGATGATACGTATGGCTTTCCTCAACTTACAGACAAGTGGAGATTTAGGGGAGTGTTCAAGGGCATGTGGACATTAACTGAGAAAACCGGGACCAGCACCTGGGTCTGCTGCTGCAGTTTTGTTGTTCTCCCTGAAGTGCACGGTGCAACACTCACCACTTGGACACAGACGCCAGCCTGTGGTGCTGTGCAACTTGTGCAACTTGTGTCTAAAGAGGCCCAATGAAAATAAGAAATGTCGGTGTCAAGTGGAGCGACGCTTAATGAGAGGGAAAAATAGGAGAATGTCGAAGTCCAGTCCTTACCAGAGACGAAAGACGAGCAAGTCTCTGCTAGACCGGGCGGGCAAAGGCTAGGAAGAAAATAATCAAGGCTTAGGCTCCTGTGGGGCTCGGGCCTAGTAATGTTACTGTACTTCCTGAGTAGAATCCCGTCACATCTTAGCAGGTAGCTTTGTGCTCTCTGCAAACTGGAATTTCCCAAGTGTATAACACGACAAAAATCATATGCATATGCATATATATATAATAAAAACAAATTCTATAAATAATTCCACAGATACATCTACACGAGGGTTCTCATTTGAAGCCAATGGAGCCTGACCAATTTATTCTGCCATGGGATTTTGGCGCTCCGAGCTGGCCACCAGAAACCCTCTTGACTCTGTCATCTATGTTGGGAGAAATTATAAAGATAACTTTGGAACTCATTTTTAGGCCTTTGTAGAAAATCTGGTGCCATTCAAATATATATATTTTTTAATGGTGTCAATGAGAAATCTGAAGTAAACTGAGAGAAAAGTGAATGACTAACTCCCTGTAAGAAATCAAGTAAGCCGGGCGTGGTGGTGCATGCTTGTAATCCCAGCATTCGGGAGGCTGAGACCGGAGGATCCGGGTTCGCGACCAGCCTCAGCTACCTAGTGAGGCACTCCGCAACTTAGAGAGACTCGGTTTCAAAATAAAGAATAAAAAATAGGGCTGGGGGTGTAGCTCGGAGGTAGAACGCCCCTGAGTTCAATCCCCAGTACCACAAAAAAAAAAAAAAAAAAAAAGAAATCAAGTATTTCTGGTTGGACAGAGGGGAGAGCAGCATTTAGACTAGAGCCATGAGGTCAGCGTGAGAGTCTGGGGCGGGACAGCAGGACGAATGGCAGTGGGAACAGCAGGGCCGTCCGACAGCAGCAGGACCGCTAAGTACAACACCAGCTGCAGGTTTCTGCTCACCAATGAAACTCCACTCAATTCAGAGGGAAAACAGTTACTCCTGGTATGTGATACGTGTAGAATGCAGTGTTTCCAGTGCAACCCTGGGAAGATAGTGAACAGACTCAGAAGCAAGTTAATTGGAGAGGAAGGGAATGTAAGAGAAGACAATCCAGAAGAGATATTATTGATCTGGGCTTTGAAGAATGAATAGGAGTTTTCTAAGGAAAAGAAAGACATATGGAGTAATGGAAACAGCGAAGGTATTTTGACAGGTATTGTAGTATAACAAATACCAACTTCATGGCTTAAGTGAATGGTGATACTTCATTTTGCTTAATGTCTGTAATTTGAGCAGAGCCAGGCAGGATGGCTAATTCCAGCAGAGACAGCTGCACTCCTGCACTCGGGCCTGGGAAATCGACTCTTCTCTCCTACCCATTTACTGGGGGCCTGGGGACCCCTCATGGAATTTTTGGAGTTGTTCACAGCATGATAGCATGGTGACTGGTATCAAGAATGCATGTTCCAAGCATGTCAAAAAGCAGCTATAGCCGGGAGTGGTGGCGCACGCTTGTACTCCCAGCATTTGGGAGGCTAAGACCGGAGGATCCGGTTCATGGCCAGCCTCGGCTACCTAGTGAGGCACTCCGCAACTTAGTAAGACCTGGTTTCAAAATAAAGAATAAAAAATAGGGCTGGGGGTATAGCTCAAAGATAGAACACCCCTGAGTTCAATCCCCAGTACTGAAGAAGAAGAAGAAAAAAAAAAGGCAGCTATATCACCTTTTATGACCTAGTCTAAGAAGTCATATAGCTCAGTTCAGCCATTGTCTTCAACAAATCTATACTCCAGGAACTGAAAACACAGACTCCAAGTGTCAACAGGAAGATGTTAAGTCACGTTGTAAGATGGTATCACTGTGATCTCCGTGGAAAACACAGTCTGCTGTGGGTGTGGAGGAGTGAAGCATCATGGTTTACTCAAGCAATACTTCATAACAGGCGTTTCTTCTTCTACCTTCCCTAAGCAGAAAGCAATATTAAGATTTCCTTGTGTTTATGGTGGGTAGGATTCCTATAGTGAAGTCAGTCTAGGTAAGTTTCTCAAAATCTTTGAAAAAGTATCACTGTAAGCTGGGCATGGTGGCACATGCTTAGAATCCCAGTACTTGAGAGACTGAGACAGGAGGATGGCAGATTCAAAGCCAGCCTTGGCAACTTAGCGAGGCTCTTAGAAACCTAGTGAGACCTCGTTTCCAAGTAAGAAATAAAATTGGGCTGGGGGTGTAGCTTTGAGGTAGAATGCCTCTGGGTTCCATCCCCAGTGCCAAAAAATAAAAATAAAAAAATAAAATAAAAAACATCACTGTACTTTACCTATCGCCAGGATGCTCTTGAGGTCAAGAGAAATACCTGTTGAAATTAATTGCAATAGTAAAGCACTATTGATGTTCATCTACCTGACCACCACCAATCCATCTCTATCAATTCTCTCTCTTCTGAAACATTTACTGTCTATGATAGGACAAGACTTCTACTACAGGGTGGATCCAATGTAAGCCAATATTGGTTCTCGATAATTATTCCTAAGTATAATTTTCTGAAGTAACTCTAGCGATTTGGAATTTCTACTCCCTCAAAAATGTTTAATTGATATAAAAACAAATTGGTCAGCAAAGATAATTGTGGTATTTTGAAGTTTGAATTTTGTTAGTTTCAGCTTCTTTATCAAATTAAAAAAAAATCCCTTCTTGAATAGACTCTCAGGACAATTCTACTTTCTACAATAGCAGCACAAATAAGTACAAATAATCTGCCTTATTAGATTTATTGCCAATCGCAATTTATTATTCTCTCTTTTGGCCAGACTCGTGGGTTTGTTATCACAGTATCTCTTAACATTATACAGCGTTCAGTGGCTCTTTTCCAACATATCCTTGGGTTTATATGATTGCATAGCATTACTCAGTTTATTAATAAATTGAGAATTATTTACATCTTATTTAAAAAACATTATTATAGACCTGTGGTATGAGGAATAGTAGCCAAGACAGCAAATCCTACAACAGACTGTTGTCTTTCTCATTACCAAATATCATTAGACCCAACACCAAACAAATCCCTCCTCTATACATTATAAAAATCCTAAGGCATTTTTTTGCAATTCGACCTGTCTCGGATCTGCACACAAATCCATCTTTGCCAGAAGAACTTCTCAGGCAGGTGTAATGCGTAGTGATTAAATAGCTTTGGAGTAAGGCAGACTAGGATTGTCAAATACAAACACTAGCTGTGTGGCCTTGGACAAGTTACGTCTTTAAGCTTCAACTTCTTTATCTCTAGGGCATGTAAACTGATATCTACTTATAGGGTTGTTGAGAAAACACAAGAAATGATGCATACGAAGTCCTTGGTAAAATTGCTTGCATATCATGAATATTGGGTTTTCACGTCAATGTAATTTTTGCAAAGATGAAGTGAAGAGATAGCATAAAGTTCCTTTTTTATGTTTGAACTTATGATTATTTGTGATAGTATAATTTCCGCAAAATTAAGTTCATCTGTGACTTACAGAGGCCCCAAATAGCAGTGGCTTTAGAAATATACCACATCAAAGTTAGGAAGTCCTCTATCCAGTACTAGTGTGCCTTTTCTGCTCCCAAGAGTTCCTGGGAATTCAGAGTCCTTACAGTTTGCCCTTCTGTCACCCGAGGCTGGGGCCATGACTCCTCCTGAGGCTCAAGCCTCTGAGTTGACGTCTCAAGAAGAAGAGTGAAGAATTGCTTCAAGAGGAAAGCAAGAGGAGGAAACAAGGAATATCAGACAGTGGCCTCCGAGGGAGGTCTCCAAAAGCTGCCACCTGTCTTCCACGTATGTCCCATTGCCTGGAATTCAGGCATGTGCTCAAACGCAGATGCGACCGAGGAGAGACAATGCGTTCTTCATTCTGAGTGGACATTTGCTCAGCTGAGGACTGCCGGGTTTTACTGTAACAGGGAGGAGACCTCATTGTTCTTTGCGCTCCACTAAAGCTCAGGAGACAGGTCGATGAAGCAAAAAGCATTTTTATTCAAAGCTGGTTTTGAGGAAGACAGGGGAAGCCTTTTTCTTTCTCAAATCTCCATCTTTGGGGACAAAGGGGCACAGAAGCCTTTCATAAGAGAGGACAGGGGGCATGGTAGGACAAAAGGAGGAAATATACTAGTGTAGATGGGGCTAGGCTGGGTTAACCAGAAACGTGGCAATCTCAGGTTCCCCAGTACCTACCGGGGCCAGGGCTAGTCCCTCAGCCTTTGTTTTTAGCTTGAGGAAATTCAGAAGTTAAAACAACTTGGAGCTTTTGATTTCCAAGGTGGTCTGTTTCATTGCTACTAGGAAAGAGCTGGGAGAATGGGTACTGGGGGACTTCGGCACACTCCTCCTCAATGTTCAACCTGTTTATTAAACTGACTCAACTCGTTATGGCATAAATATGAGTGATTTATTTGTCTAATAATGTTCACTAACTTTTCTCTGCCCAACCACCATTTGTTCTTGAGAAGAGGCTCCCTTGGTGACATTTCAGTCAGATTCATTATACTTCAGGTTATTCAGAACATTTTTTTTTTCAGTGTGTGTGTGTGTGTGTGTGTGTGTGTGTGTGTGTGTGTGTGTGTGTGTGTTACTGGAGATTGAATCCAGGGATATTCAGCCCTTTTATTTTTTAACTGTGAAAATGGAGTGTCTCTTATTTGCTGAGGGTCTTGCTAAATTGCTGAGACTGCCCTTGAACCTGTGACCCTACTGTTTCAGCCTCCCAAGTACTGTGATTACAGGTGTGTGCTAACGTACCTGGCTTCTTCCGGTTTTTGAGTTTTAGGTTTCTTCAGTTAAAAGTAGTACCTTAGTTTACCCCTGGTGCTATAACAAAATGCTTGAGACTGGGTAATTTGTAAATTTATTTCTCACAGATGTGGAGACTGGGGATTCCAGGCCCTCGGTGAGGGCAGGCTTGGCATCTGGTGAGGGCTGTCTCTGGTTCCAAGATGGTGTCTTGCTGCTGTGTCCTCTGGATGGGGGATAGATGCTGTGCCCTCACATGTGGAAGAGAGAGAAGGAGCAAACTCCTCCCCCAGGCCTTTCATGAGGGCCTTCCTCTCACTCACAAGGACCAAGCCAGTGACCCACTCATATCTCAAAGGCCCTACTTTCTAATGTTGTGATCTTGGTATTAAGTCCCAATAAGTTAATTTTGAAGGGGCACATACCTTCAAGCCATTGGGAGCATTTATCTGATACTTAATTCAAAGCCCTCTTCCTGCTCCCCTGAGTCCAGGTTGGATTGGGGGTTCTACAGGTCTAGAGAGAAGGGGTAACCAGCTTCATGGGCTCTCCCGTCTTCCTCCTTCCTCCTCCTCCAAGCCTCCTTGAGAATAGGTCAGAGACAAGAGGCAGATGGTGGCATCTCCCTCCCTTCTTTGGCGCAGTCTCAGTGAACCACCCGAAGGGCTAGCGGGAGTGTCACACGGACAAGACAACTCAATGAAGGGTCCTGAAGAGTCCCCACTGGGGGTGGGAGGGGACTTAACTCAGGACTGGCGGGGTCCTTGGCTTCCATGGTGGAAAAGAGTTTTAGAACATGTCAATCAGAGACATACACAGGGATTTCATTTAGGAAGGCAACACACACACACACACACACACACACACACACACACACACTCACACATACTCACACACGCACACACACACACTCGAAGGAGAATGTAGCCACCTCATAAGTGAGAGGAATCTGGGGGTCCCTGGGAGTGGTATGTGAGAAAGATATTAGTGTAGTAACCACAAAGATGATTTATAGGGTATTCTGGTCATCTTCAGGCTCCTGATGGGGCCTTCACTATCTTACCAACAGGTATCTCTTTTGTTTACTCTCAAGTGGGATGGCTAACAGTATCCAAGGAGGTCTCTCTTTTGTGTGACCTCTGTTGTCTGGTTCCACAGATATCTCTCCTGCTAACTATTCCTAGGTTGGACAGTTACCAGTTCAAGGTATTTTGTGAGTGAGCGGATTTCCAGTATGGTATCCAGACCACTCTTTCAGCTCATTTGTGTGGTCTCTGTTGTTGGATCAGTAGATACTCCTTTGAGGATAGTCAACAGTGCTCAGGGTAATTTGTAAAGATTGGTAATTTCCCTAGAAGTCCAGTACTAACAGACCTGGCTGGGAAGAGGGCTCGGGGGAGAGCGATAGGCTTGACTTGAGGAATAAGGATATGGGGGAATTTTGCCACAAGCTTTCTTATTAAAGTTACATTTTCCTTGTCTTTATGTCTTCTTCTACCTATCTCTTTTATTTCTCCCATATTCCCCCAAGCCCCTTTGAGTCTTTGATCCCTTAATCATAAGGTTTAGTAAAGGGCAAAGATCTATATTCTATGGCTGCTTCAGGCTGGGAAGGGATAAGAACCCCACCTAGTCAGGATCAAAAGTCTCATCCTAAATGATCTAAAAGAGGAATAGGAAGGTCAGGACTCTTTGGTTGTAGAATCATTGTTCTTTGATATGCTAGAAGAGGAAGCATAGACATATGAGATATTAGCTGACAATAATAGTCAATCAAATAATAGAGAAGTATTCCTATGCAAAGCATACTGGTTAAGAAAATGAGAACCGTTTTCCACCAAGATATTATAAAAAACAAGGCAATTATTAAGTCATTGAAGCTTAAGGCAGAATCAGACACATTAATAATTTGAGAGTGAAGATCTTATAATGTAGAAGACACATTTCCAGAGCTATCAGAGTTATAAACACAACATTCTGCTTTAATAATTGCACAGGTCCTTCCTTGTGCTTCAGCTAATACATCAAGGACCATTTGGTTTTGGGAGATGGCCTTTCTCATCATTTTCACTTAGTTGTTTATAAGTGAAATGCTCTGAGCTGTGTCATTGAGAACCTTTTGTATATACCTTCTAGAAGTTTCAATATGCCATATTAGGTCTTTAAGCCCAACTTGGGGGATCAGGATAGAATTCAGATGATCATATCTGTGAAAGACTGATCATGTCCACTGATGCTGTAGGTTAGGGAAATTGGTTGGATGGTCTATAGTTTTAGTCCCATATCCCTGTACCCAAGGGATGGTCAAAGATTGGTACCACCTAGCCACTGGGTGCCATTTGGTGCTGACCAACTCATTCTTGTCTTCTGCCTCCAATATTGGTTTCAAACCAATCAGTGTCTTTTAATATAATTGTATGATTGAAGCTGTTTATAGGAGTACATCCCAGCCTATGGGTAAAATTACTCTAATAATTCAGAATGATTTTGTTCCCAGCAGAAAGCTGCCTTTTGACCAAGCTGTCTTATAGTGAGTGTCACCCAAACACACCCATCTCACAGTTGAGAGTATCCTCTTAGGCATCTTTGAATCTTTTCTTTTCTTTTAGACATATTTGGAGCTTGTGAGAAGCAAGGTTTGGTATAATGCCATATGCGGACATTAGTCTCATTAATAGAGAAATTCTTTCCATGGTCCCTTTGATGTAAGGTGTCCTTCATAGGACATTGGAAAACAGTGAATCTAGTAGCAAACCTTGAAGTGGTAGTTTTACCTTGTTTTTTTAGTGAATTCTTGGAACTGTAGCCGATCATTGCCTTGCAAGGAGAATACCTTACCAAGGCAAATCAGATGAGCTGGGCGTGAGTAAGAGCCCACCAATACAATAGGAGCCATGGGCATTCCTTTAGGCCCTGGGGAGGGGCTCCATCCCAAGTGCTCTGTTGGCATCTATGGTCTTTCCTAAGCGTTGACACCATCTGCTTCCTCAGTCCCTGCTCAGGGTCTGCAGCCAATTGTGGAATCTATTTCTGGAGTACTTCAGGACACAGGAACCCAAGGGTGTCACCTGCACCCTTCCTCCATCTGCCTGTGCCCTGGACCCTGGTCCTCGGTGCTCTTTCTGCGGCTGTGGGGCAGGCCACTAAGCCCGGTGGCCTTAGATTACTTAAAATCCAGATAGGTCAAGCTCTACCACCTCCCCTTTTTTCTTATTATGGTAAAATATATAAACAGAATTTATCATTTTAAATCCTTTTAAATATACAATTCAATGGCCTTACAGCTACAATTTTGTCTAACCTATTACTACTGTGTATTTCCAAAACTTTTTGGTTTTTTTTCAGACAGGGTCTTGCTATGTTGCCCAGGCTGGACTCAACTGACTATCCTCCTGCCTCAGCCTCCCAAGTAGCTGGGATTATAGGCACACACCATCATTCCTCATTTTTTTAATTGCCCAAATAGAAACTCTTTATGCATTAAGCAGTAACTCACCATTTCCCCTCGCCTTGGACTCCAATAACCTCAAATCTACTTTGTAGTCTTATATGAATTGCTCTTTTCTAGATATATTACATAATAGGAATCTTACAATATTTGTCCCTTTTTAATGGATTATTTCACTTAGTGTAATGTTTTCAAGGCTCATCATAGTGTAGCATGTATCAGGAGTTCTTTCCTTTTAGTGGCTGAATAATATTCCTCTGTATGCATATACCACATTTTTGCTCACCACACTTTTTGGCTATTGTGAATAATGCTGCACACAAGTTTCTGTTTGCATTTATGTTTTAAATTCTTTTGGGTCTATACCTAGAAGTGGAATTGCTGGGTCATATAGTAATTTTGTGTTTATTTTTTGAAGAACTGCCAAATTCTTTCCCATGGCATCTGTACCACTTTACACTCCTACCAGCAACGCCTGAAGTTTTCGGTTTCTTCACATCCTCATGTCTCACTTTTTTTTTTTTATTCTAGTAGTCCTAGTAGGTGCATCTCATCATGGTTTTGATTTGCATTTCTCTGATGACTAATGCTGTTAAGGACCTTTTCGTGTGCTTGGTGGCCACTTGTATCTCCTCTTTGGGGAAATGTCCATTCAAGTCCTTTACCCATGTTTTATTGCGGTGTTTGTCTTCCCTTTCACTTTCCTTTTGTTGCAGTATCACAGAAGAGGAGAAAGAGGAGGACTTCAGGCTGCTGCATTATCCAAAAGGGTAACTTTTCCTGCCTCTGGTTCTCACTGATGGCTTTTTTTGGTGAATCAGTCCAAGACCCCTGCCCCTGGCAGTGCTGAGTAATGATGTGAGGCTCAAAGCAAGAAAACTATGCTCCCAATAATCTTCCCTGGGGGCTCAAGAAGATCATAATCAGATCTCCCCTGAACCTGTCTCGTGTATGCATAGAATGATTCACTCTTAGGAAGGGACCTTAGAGTTCATCAGGTCCAACTCCATTATTGTACAGATAAGGCCTCTCAGCTTTTGTAAGGTAAAGCAACTTTTTTTTTTTTTTAATTCCAAAGAGGAACACCTTAGAGATGAGATCTAGTTCTGTTTTCCCCTCTCTCTCTCTGGTAGTGGTAAACTCCAGGTAAAAATATTTTGTCATCAACTTTAGTACATGGATAGCTGGATAGCTTATAGGCTTTTTTTTTTTTTTTTTGAGATCAGGCAATTATACTAAGTGAACATATTTGAGCATTATGCTTGCTTAAGCTCTAAAAACATCCTGACCATCAGTGAGCAGGTGCTACTATTCCTACTGGGTGGGCAAGGTCATGCCGAAGGTCATCAGTACACTGGTGGCAGTTTTCAGTGCCCAGTCCTCATCTTGGTGCAGGTCATCTGGCTGGGACACGTCACCATAGTGATGACCAGGA
This sequence comes from Graphiurus murinus, assembly GCA_004027655.1. Classification (NCBI taxonomy): domain Eukaryota; kingdom Metazoa; phylum Chordata; class Mammalia; order Rodentia; family Gliridae; genus Graphiurus; species Graphiurus murinus. The sequence goes on along the minus strand of PVLC010002846.1, from coordinate 13,666 downwards.
GAATGCAGTGGAAAGAATATCAAAACATAAAGTTAGAGAACCCAGTGCCCATTCCCAACTCTGTCCCTGACTGGCTGCTTTCTTGGGCATGCCGCTTTACCTCCCTGAATCTCAATTTTCTCATCTGGAAAATGGAGGCAAAACCAGCATAGATGTCTCCAGTTGTAGGAATCAAGTCAGAAGATGGAATTAGAGTCCTTTGTGAATACAGAACACTGCACAAATGTTGGTGAATGCTGTTATCTGGCTGTCTTGGTAGGGGTCACACTGTGTAGTATTCAGACTCTGTAAGGTTTAATGGCATTAGGAGCTTACCCAGGCTTCAAAGGGCCCCCACAGAGTAAAAAATGATGTGCTCTTCATCCTGAGGTCTTATCCTAACCCATCGCCACTGTTACTTAGAATTCAACAGATATAACAAGCTAAGTCTTCTTGAACTATCCCCTGTGTTGTAAATATAGCTGAGCTTTTGCGGTTTCTTCACCGTGGAAGGATGCAGCCTTTGCCCATTTCACCTAGCATCTGAGGGTCAGTCAAGAAAATCTGAAAATCTTTTCAGCACAGATCTATTCACAATGGCTCCTATTATTATATTTTATTTATTTTTTCATACTGGGGATTGAACTCAGGGGCATTCTACCTCCAAGCTATACACCCAGCCCTTTTATTTTTTTTTAAATTTTGAAACAGGGTCTCGCTAGGTTGATGAGTGTCTCACTACTTGCTGAGGCTGTCCTTGAACCTGCAATCCTCCTGTCTTAGCCTCCCAAGTACTGGGATTACAAGTCTGCACCACCACACCCAGCGTGATGGATTCTATTATTAAAACCTTTTCATTCCCCTAGGCTTGTGGGAAAAAAGCCCAAATGTCATAACTATAATTTTTTTTTCTTATCCAAGTGGACTATAAATATGCAAATTAGCCAGTCAAACTCCTATCATTGGTGCCCCAGGCCCTGTCCCTCGCGTCCAGGTCCAGTCTGTCTTCTACCTTCCCTTCCCTCAGCCCAGGTGCTACACCGCCTCTCACCTGCAGTCACCTGCCTTCTGTTTGCACTGCTCCTGGGCTGCCCCAGTGCCCTCCCTCCTCTGTCCGTCACATATAGGGCCACTTCCTCGGTGGGACCAGGTCTGACCTTTTCTTTCTCACAGGGAGAATTAGCCATTCTTTCTGTGTGTGTGTGTGTGTGTGTGTGTGTGTGTGTGTGTGTGTGTGTATGGGGGGGGGCAACTTTCATCTTTCATACAATTCTGGCTTTTTGTTCTGTTTCACTTGAGATTTTATCTAGCCAGTAGTCCATACGCCGCACATGGAGGTCTGGACAAGATTGTGTTCTTTCCTGCATCTCCGCACCCCAGTACTCAAAGCCATACGTGGAAACAGCAGGTGCTCAATATGTGTTTGTTAAAGACCAAAGGGCAACTTAGGCTGATGGGGGAACAGGAACCTGTTCATAATTGATTTCAGGGAAGTTTTAAATTTGCCAACTGCCCACCATTTCTCTGGGTCTTTCTCTCCCCTCTCTCTGAGATTACAAATGTTTCACCAACTTCTAGTTACTAATTCAGCATGAATTAGACAATAAAACAGGACTTGCTTTAAAGCCTCCAGCCCTCTCCTTCGGCTCACCGGCTCATTAGCTAGGAGCCAGGGTCCAAGGTACTGTGTTTCTCTGTCCCGGTGAGACTAACAAGCGGTGTGATCTCAGCCAAACTCTCCTAGTCTCTGAGCTTCAAGTTTTAGACTCTCTGGGAATTAGAGATTCTAGGAATCCTTCTCAGGTCTAACCAGCCATTCTTCGGGGGCAGAGTTGATCCTGGGAGAGTGGAATGAGGCCCATGCGAGGTGAAGGCGTTTCAGGAAGCTGGCAGTTCAGAAAGGTTGCAGTGCTGGCATCAGCAGGAGAGCCGGACTGCCTGGACCCAAGGGCGCTCCGTTGCTGTTTCATCCTTTCTCAAGCACGGAGGAAGTCCTCCCGGCTCAAAACACACCCGAGCAGAACGCCCCCCCCCCTCCAACCTGGGAGCTTTTCCTGGTCACAAAATCCTTTGAACTAGTCCCCTTAAAAGTCTTGTGCACTCTCTCGGTACCTTCCCAGAATTTCAACGCTTTTCTGCTGGTGATATTGGAATGGGAAACGGCAGAAGGGCCAGATGAATTGGAGCTTGGGCTTGGATGGAAGTAGAAGAGGGAGGGATAGGAAGCCAGAACCGGGAGAGCTCTGGGTGGAAGAGGGACACACGTGGACAAAGAGGGAGTCTTAGGGACAGGACACAGGAATTTCTTTTATTCCCTCGTACTGGGGATGGAACCAGGGGCTTCATGCATGTTGGGTGAGTGCGCTACATCTCGAGCCCCATTTTTTTTTTTAATAGGAAGGACTGTGTTGAAGGAAGATAGGAAGGATGAAGATTACACCCAGAACACAGGCGAGGATAAGAAAAATCCAATAGCGTAAAGTCAAATGTTCTACAAAAGGCATTGCAGTAATTTTGATATGTCTTTTGTTAAGCAAGAAGTAGAGACATTGATTGCAAGGACTAGCTACAAATAAAATTCTAAGGTCAATCTTTCATATTTGTTATTTCGAAAAGAGCCCAGTTCAATATCCAACGCAAACTAAAAAAAGGCCACAGTCAAGAAAGGGCGAAGGAAAACAGCATCCTCTTTTTGTATTAGTGAGGAAAATGAGGGGAAAATAGATTAAGGAAGAAGAACAAAAAATGAAAAGAACAAAGGGCCTAGCCCTGAGATGGCGGAGGACCAGCCGCCATCACTGCACCTCGGGCAGGACTTGCTCCCCGAGCTCCTGACTCAACTGTCCCTTTAAGTAATGCGAACAGGAGCAAGCTTGGTAGTCAGAAAAATATCGTTCAAAATTCAACTAAAGATAAGTAACAGCAAAGATATATCCAGTCCCTCGGCAAACTAGTGATGTTGCATAGCAACAACTGCCTCATTTTATTTCTGTCACAGGATTGCCATAAGGAAGCTTTGAAATGAAGTGTTTTTTTTTTTTTTTTTTTTAAACAAACAAGGTAGCATACCTCACTGTACCCATCCAAGTCACTTGCCTCCTTTTAAAATTAGAAAGTCAGCCCCTCATAGGAAGAGATGATGGAGGTTGTAGAAAGGGAAACGCAAGTTTACTGGGTCCCTGCTACTCTATTTCTCATGATATCTCCTTTAAGCCGGGCAGCAACCACGGGAGCAGAGTTTACTCCCATTTTGCAGGTGGGGAAACAGACACGGGGTCACCGAGTAGCTTGGCCAAAGTCGCATAGCCGATGAGGGGTCGGTTTAGGATTCGGAGTGTTCGCACACTTCTCTGGTCTGCCCTGCAACCCAACGTTCTTCCTGTCGTGCTGCAGCCCAGGGAGGCCGGTGGGACTGCCGCTGCCGGGGGCTTCACCTCTCACCCCTCAGAAGGTGTCTGGGATCCTGTCTGGAACAGCCTGGTGCTACTTACAGAAGAACATCTGGAAGAATTTGGAACCATATCTGACCCGACAGGCTAGCTGTTTCATGGCATGGATTTACCTGGGGAGTTTATGATTAGTGTAGTTCCAGAAACTCAGAGAAAAGAGAAGGGTGGAACCTATAGAAACAAGATATCTCTTTAAGCCACTTGTCTTCTGACCCATTTGAAGGGAGCCTCTACCATAGTTTCTGGTATTGGCATTTGCAGACAAATGTCTAGGAGTTGTTCAAGAAATGCGTTCCCCATAAGTTGACACATTTACTTTAATCTTCATTGTCTTTTCTATTTTTATTTTTTTGTAGTACTGGGGATTGAACCTAGGGGCATTCTACCTCCAAGCTATACTCCCAGCCCCATTTTTTATTCTTTATTTTGAAACAGGGCCTCACTAAGTATCCGAGGCTGGCTACAAACCTGCGATCCTCCTGTCTCAGCCTCCCAAGTACTGGGATTACAAGTGTGCACCACCATGCCCGGCCTCATTGCCTTTTCTTATCAGTTGCTTCAGTGTCTATACGTAGGAACAATAGGACTAAAGACAAGAAGCCCCAAGTAGCAGGCACTTTTGGTAGCCCTTCTGCTCTTGTCTGGGGTGGGGGTGTCAAGGAAAGGGCCCCCCTCTGATTGCTCACCACCTCTGTGGTCCTTACAGGGTAGAGGAATTCAGGTCGACAGATATTCCCTGGCGTCTGTCAGGTGCTGCGTATTGAGTCAAGAATGAGAAACACAGAGCTGCATCACCTGTGAGCCCTGACTTCAAGGAATGCTTTAGCCTAATTGTGGAGACAAATATTTTACATATTATACAAAGAGTTAAGACCACGTGATAGATGAGTGGAGGCTTAAAGTACAGCAGGAGCACAAATAATAGCTGCTGTCTAGTCTGGTTCATTAGAAAAGACGTTCTGAAGAGGACCCACGTGATAATGTTAACACAGGCCTTGGGATCTTTGGGCCATTCCAGGAGACCTGTGGGATCATGAAATGGGGAACCCTGAGGGGTTCTGCGAGCCTGGAGTATAAACAGTGGAGGGGATGAGCAGGGAGGTGAAGGTGGCCACACAGGCGGGAGTCAGCAATGGCAACGGTGTATGCTGGAGTGGGTTGTGGTGGCAGAGTTAGGAGAGGTCGCTTCCATGGGTAATGGGCATCACTGACAGATTTTTAAATGAGAGTAACTTGCTAAGATTTTTGTTTTGTTTATTTTTTGTCTTGGCACTGGGGGTTGAATCACAGGGCATTCCATCTTTGAGCTATACCTCCAGCCCTTTAAGAATAATAATAATAGTTGGGTGTGGTGGTGCACGCTTGTAATCCCAGTACTTGGGAGGCTGAGACTGGAGGATCTGGGTTGGTGGCCAGCTTCAGCTACTTAGTGAGGCCTCTGCAATTTAGTAAGACTCTGTTTCAAAATAAAGTATTAAAAAAAATAGGACTGGGATTGTAGCTTGGAGGTAGAATGCCCCTGGGTTCAATCCTCAGTGCCACAAAAAACAAAACAAAACAAAAAAAAACAATTTGCAGTACAAGATTATATATATATATATATACATACATACACACACACACACACACACACACACACACATATAATCTTGTTGCAATTAGGAAATAGATGTAACTGGTCAAGGTTAAGTTCAGAAAGATTAGGAAAACACTGAGTAAAACAAATCTGAAGAGCGGTCAGTGTTGCCAGGGCCCTCTTAACAGCATTTCAATGTGCAAAGGAGTATGTGAAGTCCTTGTGGCCATTCTTGCTTTGCCCTCCCGCCCCTCCAGGTTCCTGAATCCCAGCCCAATTCCTTCACCTTCTGTTTCTTGTGGGTTTCAGCCAGTGGTGTGTGTGTAGATCAGTGGGGAAGGGGGGTAACAGGAAATCAGAGGGTGGGAGGAAGGAGGGCAGGAAATCTCCAACTCCTTCCCCCTGGGCCTCAGTTTGCCAGTGGATTTACCTGAGATCACAGTTCTGCTGGGCGACCCTTTTCTTGTATTATGAATTTTTAATTGGCAAAATTATATACAATTGGCAGGCATATACTATATATTATTTTAAATGTGTGCACATTGTATAAACCAAGCTGATGAACGTATTCATGACCCCCCATACTTACTCTTTTGTGGTGGGGACAGTGGGTCCTTTTCCAGGACTGCAACTCGCACTGGTTTTATAACCGGAGCTCTCCCCACCCACCTTCAGACCTGGTGGCGGCTGTGACTTCCTGCTATGGACAGGGAGCGTCCTCATCACTGTCACCTGTGTAAAGAGCCCTACGATCTAAGGGTCTCGGTTAGCACCTTGGAGTGTACACTCAGCTTCCTGAGGGGACCCTAACTGATGCAGTCACATAACACTCTCTTTAAGGAACACCTGTCAGATTCAAGAAGCGTACTTAATCTATGGCACAGATAATGACAATTTGGACCAAGACTGGCAAAATAATTGTGATGGGGAGACACAGATGGGAGGAATACTCAGAAGGCAGAATGGACAAGACAGTGACGGCTTAGGGGGCGGGGAGAAAGGAGAGGAAAGCGTCAAGGATGATTCCTTTGGGCTGATGTGCGCGGGTGGTGGTACCATTCACCCAATCCCAGAATACACTGGGAAGGGCAGGTACTAAGGAGAAAGCAACAGTAAATTGAAGGTATCTGTCGGACCTCTAGAGGTAGGCAGGGGCTCTGACTCACTGGTGTTGAAGGACAGGCACAGCTCATGTATTCTTTCCCATTTCTGCTCATAATTTGCCCTATTTACTATATTCACAATACTCTGTGGAGGTAAGCATATAAATGGGTGGAGAAATACATTGCTTCTGATATCTTCGTTATGACTTTACGATAACACAGCCAGAGAGCTAGAAGTATTGAGAATCTAGGGCTATCTTGATCTTCTTAAAATGCCCACATGTGTCTCTACCATCTTTGCACCAAGCTGAAAACAGGGTCCTTGTATGTCAGTACTATGGTTCAACTATGATTTATCCTCCTGAAGCCCCGAAGTCTTAAGTTACTGGTGTTAAGAGGATGGACACTCAATCCAGCTGTGGTGTACAGAGGTGGGGTTGGGGGAAGTGACTAGCTTAGACTAGGCCATTGGTGGAGGCCCTGTTGTTGAATCCTGGTGGCTTTGCAAGGAGAGGAGGAGAGACCACAAAGGCAGACAGATACAGACACAAGCTTTCTTGCCCTGCTGTGATGATGTCTACAGGGGAGACCAAAGCCTGTGTCAAGCTGTTGGGCCTCTTTCATTCTCCCAAACTTTCAGTTGTTTACTTTTCTTTAAAGTAGCCTGCCTCAGGTATTTTGTTATAATAAGGAAGGGATGACTAACACACTCTGGCATGAAAACACCATTAGTTCCCAGTCAGCCAAGCATTGCTAAGCTCCCTTTCATTCCATCTCTCTCTCTCTCTCTCTCTCTCTCTCTCTCTCTCAATCATTTCTTTGAAGACTAGCACCTGATATTCCTTGGTGGTCTCTGGTACTAATAGGCCCCACCCTGCTTAGCTTCTGAGATCAAACGAGATTGGACGACTTGAGGGTGGCGTGGCCCCTGGCCTGTAGCCCTCCCAGTCTCCAGCCTCCCACGCCAGAGGGCACCGCTGGCCATGCCTGTCAGAAGGTGGCAGTCCTGCCCAACTGACCCGACAGGAACTTGTGGGCGTGGACATGAATTCTCCTGTCTCTGGCACCTCAGTTTTCATTTCTGATGCAACCTTAGCTCAAAAACCTTCAACAATTTGAGGTCTAGAAATCGACTTCAAATTCCTTAGCCTGACAACCAAGTTACAGCCAAAACAATACGGAAGGAGAGTGGCACATTTGCAGTGATCATTAATGGGACATCCCCAGGAGAGAATGTAACTTTTAGGGAACGAGTAGGTGTTTCTAGGTCTTGATTCCATTGCCTGAGGGCAGGGCATGATTTTTACCAGGGAAGAGTGGCTTTCCTTCATCCTTTCAGTTTTCAGAGCTTTCAGTTCTTTTAAAATGCTTATTGCATCAATTTTTTTCCTGCTGTTCATTCAGCAAGCAGATATTTTTTTTCTTACTGTTCTTTCAGCAGGCAGAATAATTTTACTGTAATTTTTCATTATATTTGTTTTTTATCCCTAATTTGATTACTAAATCTTAGCATTTTGTATTCTGTACAACCTGCAGATTATGCTTTAAAAGGAATCAAAAAATAAAAAGAGACCTTTATTGAGTAAATAGATGAATATATTGCTAAGTACAATCACTTATGAGCTCACCTTGAATGGAAAGGCCTACGGCAAGTACAGCACCTTTGAGGACAGGAGAGCCCTGGTTTCTTTTAATCTTCATTCAGCTAATTACCTCAAGGTCGGGGAAACTTGAGAGTTGGAAAAAGATTATTATAAAGAGTCATGTTCAATAGGTTAGTGCTAAGGCTCAGCAACTTGCTTTTTGTGCAATCTCGAACAAATTGCTGAATCCATTTTTTCTTTATTTCTTTATCTATGAAATTACTCCATAATTATTTCATAGATAAATTCATAATTATGGAGTAATTTCATAGATAAAGAAATATCTATGGGGAGTCAGCAGAGAACAGTGGTAAGACCATCAAGCATTCAGTCAAGAGATGTTGGTTCTACTTCCTGCTCTATCTTCATCTTAACCATCTTCAACCTCAATCTGGAGTCTATATATAATTACTCTTAAGTATCGCAAACAAAATCTACACATCCGTATACATGTGAATGTGTATGTGTGTGGGGACTCAGGTTTGTTATTTATTGATATCTAATAGATGATTCCAAATCTAGCAACTTAAAGGAAGAATTGTTTACAATATCACATGTAGGTTTGCTGGGAGGTTCTGGCTGGGCTCTTGCACAGCACTGCAGCCCAGTTGTTGGGCCACAGCTGTGGTCATCTTGGGGTCCCACTGGAGAAGGAGAATCCTGAGTTTCCAAGCTCCCTCACATCTCCAATGGCTGAAGGCTGGAGGCCTCAGTCCTTCACCCCAGGGATGCTCACACAGGCGGCCCGCTTCCCCCAGAGCTGAGAGCCACGAGACATAGAGACAGAGGTGCAGTTGGACATACACTGACCCAGATGCAGCTGGGTGGGTGGGTGAGGGATCCAAGACTGAAGCCGCAGTCTTCTATAACCTTATAATCTGGGAAGCGATCTGCCATCATTTCCTGTATATATTATTGCTCACCCAGACAAATTCTGGTACAATGTGGGAACAAATTACGTGAGTCTGCAAATACTCAAGACAGGGATCATTGGGGACTGTCTTGTAGCCTGGCTACCACAGCGTTGAGACACAAACTAACAGCCTTTCAAGTACTCTTGGTGCCCTTTCTCATCTCATTTGACTGTCTTTTCTGTCTGAGTGTAGACTCCTTATTCTCCAAAATATCCCCACATGCTTGGTAGATGTGATGAATGTGCTCAACACTTGTTGAAATGAAATGAACGCCTGAGTCCTATGTTTTATCCATGCTCAGCGCTGTCTATCATTTTTTTTAATGAGATGGAAGGAAACTTGAGTCTTAAGTGTACCTCATCTCCCTACACATACAAGCCAAGGTCCATAGAGGTCTTACTTGTTAGCAGTGCATCTGTAACTAGACTCTGGTTTCTAAATTCCTAATTCTCTGTACTTTATACTTCACTCTCTTTAAATTTCTGCTTTTGTGACTTGGAATTATCCTTGACACAGAATTTGGTGGCCCTGTTAATAAATCATCTACCTCTGCAGCTCTGCCTTTTGTGCTATTGCTTTAGTTCCACTTCTATTGAAATATTCAGCAATGCTTTCATCTGATTTCCCTTCTCTATTATAATTTTCTCTTTCTGCTTGCCTTCCGGTTCCCTGGTCCTAACCCTAAATGCAATGAATGGCTAAGGTTTCATTGATATTAAGTTCTAATATTAGCTCACATTATCTTCCATGCTCTGTTTATTTTTTATTCTTGTGATACAGTTAATATTCTACATCTGCAATGGCTTCCAGTTTAAAAAGCAAATAAAAAATCCTTTTGAAATAGGACATTCTTAAAATACAGTTTTACTTCATTTCCCCACTCCACCCCCACCCCCATCTAGTACTAGCGTCATTAAAAAAACTTACAGGAGGTCTCAGCACTTGTAAGCGAAGATGCCTCTTCCATACTTTCGATATTTGAAGTAGTCTCCTCCACTCTTTGGTCTTTGATCAAACTTTGCACAGGCTACACGCAATGATTGTTTGCATGTCTATCTCTTCTACTCGACCAGGCACCTTGAGGGTAGGCATTGTGTCTTACTTATTTTTATATACTCTGGGATTTCATGGTATGGCTCCTAAGGAGATCTCCTTGGATTTTTGTCAAAGTGAATCAACCAAGATTCGATGCCATTTCAAATGTTGGATGAAAGCATTTTCTTCTCAATAGTGATGATACTTAACATAAAATCTTCTTATATTGCTTACAGTTAGCGTTAGAGATTCTTTTTTTCTCCAGATTGCTGTATGCTATACCTCAAGTATTCTTTAGCTCTAAGTCTCACCTGAGCAGAGCCGTTTGAAAGCCCTTTTTGTTCTGCACAGTGTAATTTAAGACTTGCCTGGAAAGTCTCTATCCTACAGGTGTGTTCTTTTTCAGATGAATCCCTTGCTCATCTGGGGCTTGAAAAGTTTTTCGTTTTTAAGAGACTTCTTTTGCGATCAGATGTCGGAAGGAAAGGCTGTACTTTGTCTCTCATCTGCTGACACATTAGCAGGATTAACATTTCAGTAGAAAGCCCTGTGTTTGTGGTAGAGAGGAAACGATGGAAGGGGCAAATACAGCCTCTCCTCTCTAACCCAGCATGGTGAGAAGCAATTGGTGCAGAGTGCCAAGCACCTTTGGCTTTCTGGTCTTTTTATGATGTGCATTTCCAGAATTCATGCCCAAATCAGGAAAATTAGGCAGGAGGCTGACACCAGTTACTCTGCTTTGCAGCCTGGATGGTCACTGTAGCACGTAGCTCGGGCAGCACTGGAAGGATTGAAGGAAACCCTTGCTCAGCAGAGGGTACTGTGCTGGAAGCACTTCTCCGCAAAGGACGGTAATTTCATGACTATTCTAAAGTTAGCTGCTGGTTTCTAAATTTTGTTTTGTTTTTCTGGTTTGGTATACAGTGCAACCCCTATGGTGGCTGATTCCTGTTTACTTTTTAAATTAAAGATGAAGGTTATTAAAATTATTTTTGAGAATTTAATCTCCTCCCCAACCCCCATATCAAATAGAGTTAAAGCTCAGGGAAACAGAATTGGACATTGACCACTCCTCTTTTGTTGTAAAAGCTGTGTTTGTTTCCTTCCTTCATTCTAACAGATGAGTCTTCACCCTTGTTTAGGTGGAAGGCAGAGGTGGATCTGGGGTCCCAGAAAGAAGATGTATGTTTTTGAGGATTTTAGTTTTTGAGTTTTTTGTTTGTTTGTTTGTTTTGCGGTACTGGGAATTGAACTCAGGGGCATTCTACCTCTGAGCTACACCCCCAGCCCTATTTTTTATTCTTTATTTTGAAATAGGGTCTCATTAAGTTGTGCAGGGCCTCAATAAATATCTGAGGCTGGCAATAAACCTGCGATCCTCCTGTCTCATCCTCCCAAGTCCTGGGATTACAAGCATGTGCCACCACACCCAGCTGTCTTTGAGGATTTGAGTGTTCTCTGAGCACCCTCAGGGTTGTTCATGGCTCTGGTCTTCAGGATGAACCCCACTGGAGACAGAGTCTGTGTAAAAGTGCTGGGTTAGATGTGGTCCTCCTAAGGGCCATCGTGACCCACATCAATAGGTCCAGGCACATCCTAGGCCTTCCTGGAATGACAAGTGGGTCTGTGCAGAGACTGGCCTTTGACTAGCCTGTGATCCCTGATGCTTCTTGGGCAAGCCCAGCAGCCAGCAGCACAGCATTTCACTTGGACCTTAGATTTCTGTCCCGCTCTTCCTGGGAATTGCTCAGGTGTGGACATCAAGATCCTTACCCTCTTGGCTTTTTGGAAATCGTTCTCCAGTTTAATTTAGACTTTCTGAAGCAGGAACTGACGGAGCTGCCTAATGCTTCTTAGCATTCAATGTTATTACATTTATAATGTTATTCAATTTAAAAATAAATGTATTTTCTACTTTGCAATCCTCTGTTCTCTTTCATTCAGTGTTTAATAACCCAGATTAGAAACTCTTACAATGGTCTCTGATTAAACTCCAATAAAAGCACAGTCAGGAAAATTCATAATATAAGGCATGCTAACTCTTGGAAGCTCGATTTATATTTTGTAAGTCTAAAACTAATTTGAGGATTATGTCTTAAACTAAATAGCTTTATGGGTACTTTGGCAAATATTAATAATAATAATAAATGAAATAAAAAACTTAGGTGATTCTGTTCATTAATTTATTACTTTTACTTTGCTTTCAAAACATGATTTGAGACAACGTACAATAATTCTTCAAAACCACCAAAATAAGGATGTAAGGATGGGACTAAAAGGGCATTGAATAATTATTCCCAAAAATTCAAATTGAGGAAAATGTCTGCTTTTAACTACAAGACTAGTTTTGAGTTTTCCCATAGCCAAGGTATATATAATATGAATGAGCATATTGGATAAATGTCTTTGTGAAGTTGAATTCTAAAAAGAATTTATGTGAATCTTTGGGGATATTGGTTAAGATGGTAAACAATATCTTCAACAAAATAAGATGTTTTTTTATTTAGTATTATCTATACAAATTTTTGAAATAGAAATGAGGACATAGTATTAAACCATAGATTGTGAAGCCATTTCTATAAAGAACTAGAGCAATATTCAGTTATATAACTTTCTAGTGAAGGAACATGATATCACTTAGAAATTCCAAAAGAAATACAAGAAGAATGAGAAGTTAAAATTCCTATAGTCTATTGTAACCATTAATGATGCAAACTAAGTTTTTGTTAGGAACTTATAAAAGACACTTCATAATTGAGTTTGGAACTGGAACCCTAGGTATCCTGTGTTGTTGGAAATGAAATTCGTATACTCTAGAGATGTGATGAGTTGGTGCTTTAGGATCCATGTTAAAGAACCTGACTTCCTATCCTGATGATGGAATAAGTACAAAAAAGATACCTGCAAAAATATTAATGAAGTACCTGGCGGGCTGCTTGGGACTGAGAAGGAACACAGCCAGCAGGAGCGCCCTCTAAGGGGGGAGCTTGCTGTGGGCTCCAAGAATTCCCACACAGTCTTGCTGAGCATGCCAAAGCAAGGTTTATCCATCTGGTACTGATGAGTGTCACAACTAGTTGCAGACAACCAAATAGGTGTGGATGACCACAGTGTGGTTAACTTGTGAGTACTTTCTTCCTACAGGGAAGGGGGCTAGCTTATTTTCTGCTTGCTACGATGTTTGCTGCTTGATCAAAATGTTCTGGCCTCTAGGATTTGGACTCCTTTCCTATAAAGCAACCCACTGTGTGTACTAGTATCATCTGGTTCCATGAGGTGAGCCCTGTTGGACTGGGGGCAAGGGTAACTCATGTTACCCACTGAGCAAGAGGGTCCTTTGTCTTTGACCCATATTTTTTCTTTTAATTTATGTTTGTGCTTATTAATTATACAGAATAGTAGGTTTCATTGTGTCGTAGTCATACATGCATATTACATGATTTGATTGGTTTCAGTCTCCATGAACCATAAATCTTTTGTCTTCTATCCATGAAACTGGTAAACTACCTTGTTAGTTTTCCAGTAGGGTAATATCTCTGACCCTTTATGACTTTTGACAGCCTCACCATAAGTCATCATATCCAATCTTTCTTCCCCTTCAGACTGTTCCTTTGAGTAGATCCATTATCACATTAATGCTAAGAATATTCCTCTAACTAATAAGCTTACTTTATTTACCCCCACAATGATTAGGAAGCATAGCCTTCAGCTTGAATAAGAATTGTGACAGTATGAAAGTCCTTGGGTGAGGCATACAATCTGTAAATATTTTTGTCAAGATAGTAATAGTAATAATAACAATGATGAAATCATTAACATCATGAATGGATTTTTTATTTATTTTTTTGCGGTACTGGGGATTGAACTCAGGGGCATTCTACCTCCAAGCTATACCCCCAGCCCTATTTTTTATTCTTTATTTTGAAACCGAGTCTCACTAAGTTGCGGAGTGCCTCACTAGGTAGCT